>CAJHNH020004084.1:0-45000 GCA_905116865.2 Candidula unifasciata | reverse complement strand
CTGGGCTTACAACTTAAAAATAATAATAATAATAATAATAATAATAATAATAATAATAATAATAATAATAATAATAATAATAATAATAATGTGCTGAATGGTAAATGAATATAATAATACGTTTCAAATAATTTGAAATGTATAAATACATTATTAAAATGTGTACGTGATGCATGATTGGGAGGCGGCCTCCCTCTCCCCCCCCCCCCCCCCACCTCCACGCAAGTTTTTTTGTGTGGAGCTAACCATCCAGGTAACACGATTACGCGTAACGAGAGTAAAGAATGGTGAAGCACGTCTACGCCACCCTTGAGGCCGAGACAGGAGCCATTATAACCGATCTCTCATGTGAACAATTGACAGATGTATCTTGGAGTGGCTGTTGCATCGGAGGAATCAACACTCATGGGAAATGCCTAGAGACCAGTGACGTCGACACGGACAGCTTAACATAATGTAACATAAAAAAAAAAATTCATCAGCTAGACTTCGATAGTACGCTCAAGCCACATATAAAAGATATGTTGGTACTCGTAGCTGACCACATACAGCATGCTGTTTGCGACATAAATAGCTCAGATACGTGGCAACAGACGAATTTTCTAGATTTCCTAAATCTGTGATGTTTATTGCCACCTAATTAACTTGTAAATGATCTACAGCAAGCTGTATTTATTCGTATAACACGATAAGCAGGCACTGTTGTATAAAACGAAAGCGTGACACGATTATCGATTTTGCTCCACATTTTGAAAGAAGTAGATGTTTAGGAAAACAAAATAGCCGTGCAGGTGCCGTTGTGCACGAAATGGTTACATCGTGATAAGAAACATGTGTTGTTTCCCAGCTTCTTGTAGATTTCCTACCTCAGTATTTCGTAAACCTACATTGAGTTGTAACAAGATCCGGGTCCAGTACCATAATCCCAGCGCTACAATTTCTGGAGAGATCGTCGTGTCACTTCGTCACATTGGTCATTGGACAGGAATAGTGCACCAGACATACTTCTTTGGTGATTGTTAATTTTTCTGTTCACGTTTCCCGGCCCATATACACACTACCTGACCTGTCATTCATACTTTCTCAGGCTCTTCTATGTCGGAGAGGTCGTCACGTTGTCTCCCCCCTCCAATTACAACAGCGCCGATGTCGCGTGTTTTATACTACACGACGACACAGCTTTCAACAACCCTAGAACACATAGAACGGGTCCTAACCCAAACTCCTCTACCTACAGCCTCAAACTAGGTCACACAAGCGACTCTTTTTGAAGAAAGCAGTACAATGTGACACCCCTCTGACCTAGATCAGACTGAGAAAGTGTGTAGATGGGCTTGGAAACGTGAACAGGATCTTTGCGTATTTTATTTGTCCGAACTCGCAGGCTGATATTTAGTGGTCAGTCTCTGCTTGTCTTCTTCGCGTTCATCCAATGTCAACTCAGGCGGAAAGTTCTGGGTGTTCGTTCACCTCTGAACTTTAATTTGGTTAAAAAAGATGTCACAGACCCTTCCCTATTCTCGTTTCTCTATTTAATATTTCAAAATTATTTCCGTTTGCACAATCGGATACTCTCTTCTCACAGTGTAGCAGAGAAACTACGAAAATCTCATCCTGATGTTTGTGGTAAGTTTTTGTGTGTGTCTTCATGTATTTTTGTGTCCTTTATCCGACAGTGGTGCATAGGCATTCGGTCAACTTACTCCAAGTTTTTGCGATTGCATGTAGTTAAGCTAAACCCAACTGTTTAACTTCACTCCTTTATATCTTTTCCCTTTGAGAACAGATTATTTGTTTGGCTTCATAATTTGTTTACTGAACATAAATTTGCCTCGTAAAATTACGTTTTTTTTCTTCTTTGGATGGGGGCAAGGGGTGAGGGTGGGGTCCTGTAAAGTTTTAATGAAGCAGAATATGTAAAGTGACTGAACTTCCAGGTCCACGCTTCCAGACACGTGCTTTAGAAGTTTCTTGTAGTTAGCGCCCCTTGGATGTATTCTCCAGGTATGTTGGTGTGTTGGAAAATGAACAGGCAGATAGACTTGCTGATTCTGCACCATTTAGTGGTAAATTGATCCATGTCAAGCTATGTGTTGTAAGGGCTTGTTGGGAGCGAAAAATCAGAGTATGCACAAATAGTTCGTCAGATCTGAAGGCTATGATGCAGCATTTAGTGACCAGTTGATCTGGCCGACCTTCAACACTCAGGGCTATTTACCTAACTCTTTCTTAGTCTTCCCCTCGCCTTCATCACCGATGTTCTGCTGTAACAAATCTAATATAATACCGTTTGGTCTGACTGCATCCTCATTTGATGGCTGCCAATCTCATTGTTTGTCTGACACGGTCCAACTTTTCCTCAAATGCTGATAATATTGACCCTCTCATTTCTTGTATAAAGAGGCCTTACGAAGACAGCGAATTTAATAAGAGGTTAATTTATGTGTGTCGGCTTAGGCGTTGCGAACGCGTTCCGTAATGCCGCGATGCTAGGTTCGATTCCAGCTGGGGACGGTTTGTCTTGCGTTGGTTTCGACAGTGGTACCGAGAGCTGACCGTTTAGGCGCATTGGTAAACTACTGAACGTACAATTTGCCTAGAAAAAAAAAGATGGGCTTGGTTCCGCAACATCCTGTAAAAACTATACAACACACTTCGTTTGCTGTGTTTAAGTGCCCTATTCAGGGATAATTCTTGTACACAATGAATGTTCTGCGATTTTCGAGGTGGTGGCGGCGATCATTGTTTCCTTCTAGGATTAGGGTTAACTGAGAAACAGTAGGAGCAAATCGCAGAAACCGCGGAACACACACTGGGGCTCATCATAAAGGAACCGGCAGTCTAGTGTAAGGATGGGAACACTTTTGAATTCTTATTGAGTTGATTGGTGTGTCAGGGATATCAGCCATCGAGTACCGATAAGACTACAAACTACAGGACGAGATTTCAAATTATTTTAACAAAAAATATCCTGCAGCAAGTCTTTTGCAAAATGCCGCTCTCCTCACGGTCTGTCTGAAAGAAACTCAGTCTCTCGCAGTTCTCATCACGGTCTGCCTGAAAGAAACTCAGTCTCTCGCAGTTCTCATCACGGTCTGCCTGAAAGAAAGTCAGTCTCCCGCCAGCTCTCATCACGGTCTGCCTGAAAGAAACTCAGTCTCTCGTCAGCTCTCATCACGGTCTGCCTGAAAGAAACTCAGTCTCCCGCCAGCTCTCATCACGGTCTGCCTGAAAGAAACTCAGTCTCCCGCCAGCTCTCATCACGGTCTGCCTGAAAGAAACTCGGTCTCCCGCCAGCTCTTATCACGGTCTGCCTGAAACAAACTCGTCACTCGCCAACTCTCCCAACTTGTGCACTTTCATATTCAAGGAGTCACTTAAATCTTGTGTCCGTCTTCGTGCTGGTTAACTCCTGCCTTTTCTTCTTGGTACCATACCTTCTGCTGTAATTTTTTTTTTCAATCCGCTATGGCGGTTGAAATGAACAAAATAGTTCATCTTCCCAGACTTAATGCTGTTTATTAGCCGATCTTCCTTGACGTTCAGATCTTTTAAAATGTCAGTGTTTCTTCTCTTTTTTTTTGTCCATTGTATTCTGAGAATCTTTCTATTTCGGCTCAAAACGCCTATTTTCTTGCTTAAAGAATGGGAGTTAGTCCGCAACTGACATCCGAATGTTGCTACAGGGAAGATGCATGCTCTCCATTTTATGTTTATTGCCTTGCTGGTGCTTAACCATAAATTTTTAAATGCTTTTTTTATCTTTGCATTGCTATGGCTATACTCCTTTCGATTTCAGTCAAACAGTGTCCATTATTTTATATTACAGAGCCTAGATATTCAAAATTTGTGACATTTTCAATTCCTTCATCATTTATTGTTATTTTTGGGTGACAGCCAGTTTTGTCTGTGGACTTTATTTTCGTTTTCTTTAAATTCATAACAGGTTTTGATCTTCACTGTGCCAGACAGTGAAGGTCAGAAATGATTACATTTTCTATTGCCTATACACTGTTTGTTAGGATGACTGTGTCATCTGCGTAGCGAAGTTCCGGAAAAGGGTTGCCACCAATTATAAGCGATTCATTACTGTCACAATTCTGGTCATTTATTGTCATTTCTTATTATGTTCTTTGCATATATACATTGAATAGGTACGGTGAGATAATCACTCCGCCTCGCCTCCTTTTGCACCTCGAACCAGTCTGATGTTTCACCAGCGCCTTGATGGCTGCTTGTTGTTCATGATAAAGTGTTTCAATTAAATGCCCTAAATGTACTGGAAACCCCATACTTTTCATAATACTCCACACGTTTCTGACGATGAACACAATCAAATGCCTTGGTATTATTAATGAAACAAACATGGAGATCTACGCAGTATTATCTACAAATGTATCAAAGATTATTCTCATATTAACTCTTTGAGTCCCAGAGCGTTTAGCATCACAGGCCCAACGGGTAGTCACAAGAGACGTAAAAGCGGCGCGTCGTGCGTTCATTGGGCTTCTAGGTAGTAACCTATGAACGTATGATGCGTTCCTTGGGACTCAAAGAGTTAAAGATGTGATCCCTAGTTCATCTGCTCTGTCTGAAACCTGCTTGTGCTTCATGTAGCTCATATTGTGGTTTCATTTCAATTATCTTCATGATAATTCGTAATAGGATGTTGCTAGCAGGACTTATAGATGCTGTGATAGGGTAGGGCGCTGTTGCAATCTTCGTGCACAGTGCATGGTTGATTCGGACGCTGGCCTCTGCTACTGCCTTAAGTAGTTCTGCTGGTATTTCGTCGCACCCTGGTGACTGTCCTTTTTTTCAGACTATACATTGCTGATCGTACCTCATCCAGTAAAGGCTCTGGTTTTTCTTTGCTTGTTTTAACAGTAGGGATTGATAGTATTTCAAATTAAAATCTCGAGGTATACTTGAACTAAACAAGTAGAATAAATTATGCGGTCAATTTTTGTACAAATTATTAAATATAACATCCATAATTTGTATAGTTTCTCCGGGTTATACTGGTGTGGTGGAAAATGAGCAGGCAGACAGACTGGCCGGCTCTGCACCACTTGGTAGTGAATGAATGAATAACAAGCTAGCTATTGTGAGGACCCTTTGGGAACTAGTAAACAATGCGAAGACGCAGAGAGGTCATTGATATCTGGGGCGAACGGCGCTGCGAGAAGTTACCAGGGGATCTGTCCGACGCTCAACAGGGGGAAGAATGAGACGGATATACAATCAGACTGTTACTGGTGCCATTGGAATTCTTCGCTTGTTGTTGAAGATGGGACGGAGCACTTATGGAAGTGTCTCGCGTGCTTTGATGTCGATTCCTAATTCAATATGTAACATTTGTGTACTCTCTACTGGAAATGTGTTTTATTTATAAACAATATTTCATAAACCTAAAGCAAGAACGTAATAAATCATGCTGGATCAGTATCTTTCTCCACATTTCTCAAAAAAGAGAACACGAAGTTAACCCAACAATAGACGCACACATTCTAAGTAACTGTTGTTGTGTTGACACATAAAATACCTAGATTTGTTGTTAATTTTTGTTTAACATAGGATTGTTTGATAAGCCGTGCGACCAACAGGACGTGCTGATCACGCTGTGTGAATCGTGGGTGGGAAATAGACAGACAGACGGACGGACGGACGGGCGGGCGGACGTACAGAAAGACAGTCAGACATAGATAGATAGATAGACAGACAGACGGACAGACAGACAGGTCAGACAGACAGACAGACAGACAGACAGACAGACAGACAGACAGACAGACAGACAGACAGACAGACAGACAGACAGACAGACAGACAGACAGACAGACAGACAGACGGACGGACGGACGGACGGGCGGCGGACAGGCGGGCGGGCGGGCGGGCGGGCGGACGGACGGACGACGGACGGACGGACGACGGACGGACGGACGGACAGACACGGACGGACAGACAGACAGACAGACAGACAGACAGACAGACAGACAGACAGACAGACAGACAGACAGACAGACAGACAGACAGACAGACAGACAGACAGACAGACAGACAGACAGACAGACAGACAGACAGACAGACAGACAGACAGACAGACAGACAGATAGATAGATAGATAGATAGATAGATAGATAGATAGATAGATAGATAGATAGATAGATAGATAGATAGATAGATAGATAGATAGATAGATAGATAGATATATAGATAGATAGATAGATAGATAGATAGATAGATAGATAGATAGATAGATAGATAGATAGATAGATAGATAGATAGATAGATAGATAGATAGATAGACAGACAGATATTTAGATATATAGACAGACAGACAGACAGACAGACAGACAGACAGACAGACAGTTTGATAGACTTACAGACAGACAGATAGAAAAATGGATGGACAGACAGACATAATTTTACGACACACTAGATAAACTTGCTTGAATCACAATCACTGGCTCATGTTATTAAAAAAAAAAAAAAAGCCTGAAACAAAAAGAGACAATGTTGGTCCAGTGAAAGACAACACAACACGAGACAGTCGATCATTACCTAGTAATAAAAAATAGATGAAGCGACTGGGAAGGGATCATCTGCCTGAAGAAGTCAAATCCACATTTGGGCTATTCCGGACTTCTCATAGAAGGAGCTCAGGTGGTGTGATCAAGTCGAACCTTACATCAAGTCTCTAGGGTAAACCCATTAACATTTGAAAGCAACCAGGAAGTAGTTTTTTGATGGTCCGAGTCAGGGCTGCAGAATCTAGAGAATTAGGCACCCTGAGTGCCACCCCCGCCCAGAAAATGTGTACGGAGGTTAAGCGCCCCCCCCACCCCCACCCAGAAAATGTGTAAGGAGGCTAAGCTCCCCCCCCCCCACCCCCATCCAGAAAATGTGTAAGGAGGTTAAGCGCCCCCTCCTTCCACACACACCCGGTTCTCTTTTTATGTATATTGTGATAAAAAGACGGTTTGCCACGCCTCCAGACGTTCTAGGCAAAAAGGACTAGACATTTATTTTATACACCGAGTGGCTGATATGCTCAGCACCACACCAGCTGCCTTTACTTCCCATGACTATACCTTGTACGCACTCAAGGCTGGGACGACATGGGAGCCAAAGACGTTTTTAAAAAATAGTCAGGACCCGAACTCACGACCTGCCGATCCGCAGGCGAGCGTCTATCCACTACATCACAGCGGCTCCCGTATGCGGTGATACGTTTCATATTATTTCATTTGCATTTTTATAATTGTTTAACAATGATTTTGTATGTCCCAGGCTTTCCCAGAAACTGACCCACAGTGAAAAAAAAAAAAAACGCAAAGAAATAGAATAGGTTTATCAAAGTGGCAACATTTGATGTACAGTTTATTAAAATATCTTTTGAAATACTTCTTTTGTAACTCCAGATCAAACAGAGATGAAATACTTACACACCGTCTGGTGTTTGATGAACTCCGATAACAGCTTATCAAGCACGGTACCTTTTGGCATCACTCCTTACTTATATATATATATATACATATATATATATATATATATATATATATATATATATATATATATATATATATATATAGACAGAGAAAGAGAAAGAGAGAAAGAGAGAGACATAGAGACAGATAGACTGACAGACATAATACAGCCAAACAGACAGGCAGGCAGACAGTCAAACAGAAACATATAAACATACATGAGGACAGATCAACCGGTAGAACAGACAAACAAACTATATTTTGAATGAAAATTACGTCGACCATTCCAAGCACTCATGTGTTACATCACAATTACATGTTATCACTAATACAGGTTATGTTTATACAAAAAAATGCACACAGAGAAAATAATACTCAGACAACTCATACACAAAATCTACAAAATACACACGCACACATACTCATACAGGCTTATACATACACAAACACATAAAAACTCATAAATATAAAAATTCATATGCATATATACACAATACATACATACATTCATAATACATACATACACATATCCATCCATCCAGACATACACGCAAACACATATACATACACGCACACACATATGCATACACGCACACACACATATACAAAAACATACACGTAAACTACATAAAAATACCCATCCACAAATATACGTACACACATACACCTACACACATACGTACATACATCCACATAATACATACATCCACACATACATACATACATACATCCATCCATCCAGCCATCCAGCCATCCATCCAGCCAGCCAGCCAGCCAGTCAGCCAGCCACCCAGCCAGCCAGCCAGCTAGCCATCCATCCATACATCCATACATCCATCCATCCATCCATCCATCCATCCATCCATCCATCCATCCATCCATCCATCCATCCATCCATCCATCCATCCATCCATCCATCCATCCATCCATCCATACATACATACATACATACACACACTCTGAAATATATACACAAGCACCCATACATACATACATGCATACACAAATACCTATACAAATACATATCACACTTACAAACACATACATACATGGACGCCCACGTGCACACACACTCAAACGTACGTATTCATGCGCACACTCATAAATACACAATCATATGCACACACATATACATTATATAACAAACACTTTTATGTACTTATTTTACACACGTATATAGTGATGAAATACTAGTGCATTAGAGATTAACTCAACTTAAGGTGGCATATAATCACGGGTAAACAAGAATTGAAAAAAGTTTGCTTTTAAATGAGCAGGTACTCTTTGCAGTGTTCAGATTGACTGCAAGATGGTTCCATAAATGACCAGCCGAATATGCTAAATGTGTTGTTTAATAAATTAATCTAGGTTTCTATCTATCTATCTATTGTCTTCTTCACTTTTACCGGGTTGCAGCCCAGTGTCGAGGTTTAAAATATGTTTTGTGCCTCTCGCGTGATTTGAGTGACAGTTTTCTGGATCTTCTGGCAGTATTCAGCAACTCATTCTATCCATTTTTTCCTGGGTCTTCCTCTGGCCTTTCTTCCCGATGTTCTATTGTAAAAGGCCTTATAGGCAATCTGATCCGGTTGCATTCTAACTAAATGACCAAACCACTTCATTCTCTGTCTTTCAATATGTTCCATGCATGCTCTTGTTCCAACTTTGTCACTAATGCTGACGTTTGTGACTCTGTCTCTTCGTGTATTGTTGGTGACTCTTCGGAGACATCGCATTTTACACGTAGTTATTTTTTGCATATGTGATTTGTTCATTGTCCACGTTTGGCACTGATAACATAACGTAGGGATGAAAATGCTGTTGATCATACGTTGTTTGGCTGGTATCGAGATCTTTGGATGACGAAGAAGTGGAGCCAGTTGGTAGTTTATCTAGGTTTAGACAAATATAATTAACTTAACCCCTTGCTTTTCGACAGAATGGATAGAATGAACCGGAAATTGGAGTATTTTTTAGATGTTTTTTTTTTAAATGAAAGAATTTGTTCTGGTTAAAATTTAAAACGTTTACTATATGGCATAAATCTTAGATGTCCGCATAAGAGATATTTTGGACGTAATTTATATTGGAGAGTAGAAGTAAGGCCTTATTTTGTAGAGAACACAGTCGTTAAACATTAGATTTGGAACAACTATCTCAAATTGTGTAACAATAATCAATATGCGTTTTGATATAGGATACTCAACATTTTACGTGTGTTTTCGTTCAGATATTGCTGAATTTTGCAAAGTTTTTTTTTAAACGTTTTTTATGGCTTTGGGGGCGGGAGAGAAGGGGGAGTGGGTGGGGGTTAGGCATAAACTTGAGAACTCCAAGTTAAATTTCTGTAAATTAGGATACTTAACGTTTTATGTTCGCCAATATTGACAGGCAATTTATCAACGAGGAGCCCATTTTGATGCCATGCCGCCCCCCCCCCCCCCCCCCCTCAAAAAAAGAATAAAGCATGAAATGTTTATCAACGAAAACATACGTCGTCAGTTGATAACAGTTTTCTTGGCAATTGTTGTGAAGGTATCGTTAGTTTTTATTTAACGTTTTTTTTTCAAATTTACTAATTAAAATATTTTGATCAACCTTGTCAAAGGCTTTCCTGTAGTCAAAAAATACTGCAACGCAAATGTTGCCAATTGTGATGTTAAAGTGCCAGTTGTCATTTTTGTCCACACAGTATGAGTGAGTGTGTACATATGTGTGAGTGTGTTTATGAATATTAATGTGTGTGGGAGAGGGAGGGAGGGACAGAGAGAAAGAGTGAGTGTGTATGTGTGTATCTACACTTCAGTTTATGCATTTGCCAATCATGTTTTGTGTATTTGAGTTAGATTTGTTTTATATTTATTTCTATGATCCAGACATACATTTTATTATAAGAGACAATTTTTGTGTGAAAGATTATTATTTGGAAGAGCCGAATGTAAGTCGCTTGAGTCTGCCATTTGTGACGCTTGAGTGGACGCTTTCTCTCCCTCCCTCCCTGGCTCCCTCTCTCTTTTTCTCCCCTCCCCGCCTGCCAGTTTCTATATAAAATCTGACAAAGTGGTGCTAAGAATGCATACCATTTTGTTATCGAAGTATGTTACAAACAGACAGTACTAAGTTTGTTATATGCATCCTACTCATTGTAAAAACACAGTGAAGATACAATCAGTAATTAGAAAAACAACACAATGAAGTTAGTGTTGCTTGTGTTACTTGTTGCAGCAGAATAATAAAGAATGAGCAATTATTTGCATGCCCAAAGAAATAGACTGAATATTACTGTGACTTCCAGTGAAGTGTTCAAGCATGTCTAAGTCAGAGCCAGGCTGGTATAGCAGATAAATGGTTATCAATGTCCAGAATCGTGTAGGATTTGTATGAGAAGGAAAGGTACGGAGACAAACACCTGGCCACCGTCGTCATATGTTGTGGCATAGAATATGTAAGAATTTTGCGCTTGACACTTTTGTGGGACTATATTTCATCAACAGTCACTAGGTCCTTGATAGAACGTCGCTCTCGTCACCGCACGCATGAAGAACTCTCTAATTCCAGACAGTACTCCAGCCCAATGTGCTTTCATAGCCAATGAATGTTCAATCTCTTGTATCAAACTTCGCAGAGGTCTGTCTATGCCTGGTTTTGTTGAAACTGTACACTCCACCACGTGCTCTCCAGGGCAACATGACTTTAAACGACCAAAATACCTAAGCTTTGGGGATATGATAATATTTATCAGCCAGTTTTCCTCAAAGCTCAGATCTCATGGCCCTAAAACTATTACCTGTCAATTAACCCAGAAACCTTAACTCATTAGATGTCAACTACCTCATGATCCCTTTATAAGGGCGCAGTATAAGTGAAATGTTTGAATCACTTGTTATGTCCTTCCAGTTGTAGGACTATCCTGTTGCAACTCATGTATTACTTAAAATTGTTTGATCTCAGGAAGGTAATAACTGAACATAGTTAGACACAGACCATTATCTGTGGCCAAGCGTGCATGTAATGACTGTAACCGCCACTTACACTTTCCATTACCAAAAGTAAAATTAAAATAAATACACTATTTCACTACTTATTATTACTGTTTATTACTTATTACACATGCCCCATTTGGTTTATGTCTGGAACAATGCGAAAGAAGAACTGGCTGAATGCTTACGTCACTCATGCAAAAACTGTAACGTGTGACAGCTTCTAATGGCTAGTAATACAATGCTGGCCGCATACTTTCAACACCGAAGCGACGAGGAGGAAACAACACGTGATACCATCTCCAGTGTAATTGTTACCTGCTAACACTTACCCATGCGAACCGATCACAACTCACCACTAACCGTTATCATTTCACACCTTTAAAATTGAAACAATTTAAGACATGTTTGCCTGGGACTGAAAGATTTTAAAACAATGTTTAACAACTGACAATAATAAATGAATACAATGATGACAGGAGAAAAAAAGTAACAAACAATATTGAAAGATATTACCGATCTGACGAGCCTGTATCCATGCTGCTCTGCTACCTCCCTGGCCACGTCTACCCCTCCAATGATCTCAGCTGCCCAAGAGTTCTCAAAGTGACCCTCATTCTCCGCAACGATCAGCTCCAGCTCACTTAGGGTTACAGACAGGAGCAGTAGAATCCCATAGACGATGTTCATTTTACGAAGGTCCGAACAGCGGAGCTATGGTTCGACACGTCTACAAGTGCTGTAATGTGTCAACGAATTATTCTATCAAAAACTTCTGTTTATAAACGAACTCTAGCTAAAATCGTGATCTAGCAAAATTATCTTATCTTTGCAACAGTTTCGTCACAGTTGAAGATAACGCCTACTAGAATGCACGCTCAACTATTCTTTCACTAACGTCACTACCAAATTGTCCCTACAACTGACTATTTATTGTTAATAAAATAATTGTGCAATACTAATTGTTAAGTTATTTTATCAGTTAAGGCGTCTCTCTTTCTATCGATCTTTCCGGTAGTTCTTGAACTAGTTCTTGAAAGATCTTCTTTAGCAAATGAGCCTCTCCCAGCAGGTGATACTCTGTGTCCAATCGTCTTGCTCTTTGTTTAGTCCCTGTCCATGTTGGTGCACTCACCGAGAGAGTCCCACTGAAATCATACACACCACAGACCAGATAGCTCACTGCTATGACAAACATAGTGTAGGTGGGAGATTTATACTAGATTGATTACATACACGTTCTAGCTGAGAACTGGCACACATGTCACCACTCCACACGACAGCATCAGAGCTGTAACATCTACCCCAGCCAATCAGAGGATATGGGTAATTAATCTCTTGTTTACTCTGTCGAATAGGAATCACGGTAGAGCAGTCGTAGGCATACCTGCCTAACCATGCTGCTGTTTTAGATTTGAATCCCTAATGAGAAAAAGCTTTGAAAAACTGACTGTAGCTTTAATGTCTAATAATCAGCATCCTGTCTCGGAAGCTGAAATATTTTTATCATCTCAAAGGCCACGAGGGATTGAAAACAATTATAGCAGAAGGCATGGTACCGAGAAGGAGGGGCAGGGGCCGACCAACACGAAGATGGGCACAGGATATAAGTGACTCCTTGAATATGAAAGTACATGAGGCGTGAGAGCTGGCGAGAGACCGAATATCTTTCAGGCAGACCGTGATGAGAGCGACGTTCTGCAAAGGACCTGCTACATGATGATGAGCTTTAATGTCGTGATAGTCTAAAATGTGTATCAGGTGATATCATGGGGAAGTAAAGGCGGCCGGTGTGGTACCGACTACATTACTCATCCAGAATCACTTTCGATAGGAACCTGTCATTTAGGTACAATGTGGAGGCGATTGCAGGAAATCGCCAAAGGGAGCTGAATACACTAAACATTATGGCAACAATGGACATACAGCTGGAAATGGTGTTCACAAAATGCCAGCATTTGATTATTTAGGTGAAGGATTATGGACTAGGGTTGCTCACTGTATCAAAGAGTCACCTAGTGAAGCATAAACGCATACAAAATGAAGCCCTACGGGTGATTCTAAGATGTACAAGAGACACCCCAGTAGTCTAGGTGCTATATATCCTTGCACTGCCGAATATTGCATACACGCTTCAAGTTCTACAAGCCAGGTCATACTTCACGATAGATGTTTACAAAATCTACCTTCTACACAGGTTAGTTAGAAGGAAGTCTTGAAAACACAAACATAAAACACAATGAGAAATGTCTGTATGTTTAAAAAAAAAAACAAAAAACAATTGGGAAAGGAAAGTAGTGGGTCAAAGTGTCAGTACAAAAGCAGAGTATTGTTTTAACCACACTTGGCCCAGAAGGGGAAAAAAAAAGGGGGGGGGGGTCAGGGATTGGCCAGGAGGCACTGCAGAATCAATCAATCAACGATTAATTCATGATAATTCCCGTTAAGCTGATGCGAATTATACAGATGATTCTGTGTTGAGAAGTAGAAGAGGTGAATGTGGGTTCATTGCGGAAACAAATGAACGAAGCTTTGCCTAACAAAGTCTAGCATATGATTCTATATCATCTAGTCTGAGGATTGAGATGGAGGCAACCACAGCAGTTTTACACTGGCTTGAGAACCGGTGTACAGATTTCGTGATTGTAACAGACTCACAAAGCATGTGAAGATAGTAGGAGACAGGCAGGCTCAGTGCAAAGTGGCAAGCATCGTTTTAGAAGTCCCAGATGGTTCGCTTTTTTATATACTTTTTCTGGCGTATATCACGAGTGTTAGGAAATGAACAAGAAGACAGACTGACTGGTTCATTACCAATGGGGGCAAATTTTTGCCTGACAAGCCAGGTTTGGTCAAAGCCCTTTGGGAACAAGTAAACAATACAGATGCATGAATTAAATATTATGGTCTGGAGAGGATGGCAGGTAGGATTTACCAGGAGATCTGATCCACACCCTTTAGGCAGAGGAAAAGCAGGAAGGCCATACAATCAAACTTTTACTGGCAGCATCGCAGTTTGATCTCTTTGCTGGCTGCTGAGGATGGGAACGGCACGCTTATAGGAATGTCATGAGTTTTATGATGACAGTTCGTAGCTCAGCTACTCATCGATTAGTCTACACAAATATAGAATGGTAAAGTCGCTAGCTCGCCTTGGGTTCTGAAGGTAGTGGGTTCAAATCCTAACCGAGCTGCACTTAAAAAATTAACTTTGACTCTTTGGTCATGCCAGCTTTGAATGGATGCCAGGTAAAGTCGTGGGAAGTAAAGGCAGCCGGCGTGATGTTCAACACATCACGCACCAAATCCCAATTGGTCTTTAAAATATAGGTCTAGCGCTATCCCAGCATGTCTGAAGTTGTGAAAAAGGGCCTTTTACAGACAACCACAGACTTTACAAGCTGGAGACCATAAGGACATAACAATTCAATTTTTAGACAAAAAATTAGAGCTTGGATTGTCATTGTGTTAGAACTACTAATCAAGAAAGGCAACAAACGATAATATAAACAAAATGAACTTCATATAAAGGTATCATTTGATAGCAGGGACGACACACAAAGGCCCCGGGAAAGATCAGCCTCCATATAGATTTTTTAGGGGTGAGATCAATGTGCTTACAGCTTGTTTAAATGCGCTATAATAAAAAAATAATCTGCTGAATGAGAAATAAACATAATATATTTGTAATTGAAGGGAATTAACTACTATACACTTTAAAAGAGAATTTTTTTTTTACATTGCTGGAGGTTGGGGAGGGGAGGGATGGGGTGGGACAGGGCGCTTAGCATTTCCAAAGTTTCTAGAAGGTGAATAAAAAAAAAGGCGGGGGGAGCAAGCTGTGATTCCGGCGCCTGTGTGTCATAGAACTGAAGTCAAAGTCGGCACTGTATGCTCCTGCCTAGGGCCTCTGAATAGGATTTCGCTATGTCTCAGAAGTGTTTAAGATTTGTCTCAGAGAAGTCTCATACAAATCTCAGGTAGGTTTCATTAAAAAATATTGGTGATAGGTCTCATAAATGTCTTTGACAGATCTCATCGTGTCTTTGATAGATCTCATAAATGTCTTTGACAGATCTCATAAATGTCTTTGACAGATCTCATAAATGTCTTTGATAGGTCTCTTAAATGTCTTTGACAGATCTCATCGTGTCTTTGATAGGTCTCATAAATGACTTTGACAGATCTCATAAATGTCTTTGACAGATCTCATAAATGTCTTTGACAGATCTCATAAATGTCTTTGACAGATCTCATGAATGTCTTTGACAGATCTCATAAATGTCTTTGACAGATCTCATAAATGTCTTTGATAGATCTCATCGTGTCTTTGATCTCATAAATGTCTTTGACAGATCTCATAAATGTCTTTGACAGATCTCATAAATGTCTTTGACAGATCTCATAAATGTCTTTGATAGATCTCATAAATGTCTTTGACAGATCTCATCGTGTCTTTGACAGATCTCATAAATGTCTTTGACAGATCTCATAAATGTCTTTGATAGATCTCATAAATGTCTTTGACAGATCTCATAAATGTCTTTGATAGATCTCATAAATGTCTTTGATAGATCTCATAAATGTCTTTGACAGATCTCATAAATGTCTTTGATAGATCTCATAAATGTCTTTGATAGATCTCATAAATGTCTTTCACAGATCTCATAAATGTCTTTGACAGATCTCATAAATGTCTTTGATAGATCTCATACATGTTTTTGATAGATCTCATAAATGTCTTTGATAGGTCTCATAAATGTCTTTGCTAGATCTCCTCGTGTCTTTGACAGATCTTATTAGTGTCTTTGATGTTCTCATAATGCCCTAGATATGTTTTAGAAAGTTATAACACTGGCCAAATGGCCTGCGTAAATAACATATATTGCTTGCGAAAATCCAATGCAAGTTTACAAGGGCACGCAATAATAAAAAGCAGTAAGTAAAAGTAAAATACCCCTTTTCAAGCCTTTATTACTTTTTATAAATGCGATTGGAAATGAGGGGGCAAACATCGCAGGAAGAAAACTGAAGACAAGGCAGATGATGCTCAGGGAAGTGACAAGGGATGGGTTCTGACAATGACATAATGAATGCAATAGAGAAAAAGTCTATCCTGCCTGCTACCTCAACGTTTGGCACTATGAGATTACAAAATCTCACTTCGCATGGCAGAACAAAAGGGCAGATTCCAGATACCCGTTCTCTCCGTGTGAAACAAGAGCAGACCAGCTGCCTCTCTACAAAGCATGTCGTAGAAGTCGGTTAATTATGGCATCTGTCTGATAGGCAAGGAACGAAAAGTATGCATTCAGATAAGCCAGATCTGTAAAATGAGCGCGCAAAACTCAGGTTCTGTAACAAGACTAACAACAACCAAAACTTTGAACCGGAGTCTGCAGCCGGTAAACGTGAGGAAGAAGAAGAACACACCACGTTCAACCTTAAAAAATGTTTTAACCGGGGCACCCATAAAGGCTAAATCAACTTGGCATAACCTTGTATTCCTACGCGGGCAAGGATGCATAAATATCAAAAAGAAAAAGAAAGAGATCCGCCAAAAATTATGAACGACAACGCTATTTGGAAACCTCATGATAATGATGACAGGCTAAACAATAGGCAGACAAGGAAAGACATTATATTTAACTATCTGGCTGCTGACATAAACAACATTAACCAGAGGCCCTAGTCACCTGTGCTAGTATCTCCTAACACTGCAATAATCTATGCAATCTTCACACTTCTCACCCGTGCAAGCTGGCTGTGTTTGTAATATTATTATCAGATCGATACCTAGGCTAGAAAATGTCTCTTTCTTACACTGTTTTATTGGGCTTTTTGCGAGGGACCTAATTTTTAATATGAATATGACTAGAGTGGTACTTATTCGGTTTTTATATTTATGCTATCATTAGTGGTCTCAGAGAGCCGTTGGGGTGAATTGGCTAGCATCTTTGCCTTATTGCATAGCGATCCGATGTTTGAAAGTTACTGATGTCGAGGGTTTAAACACCTTTACTCCGCGCTGCCAGCATGACTATAAAAAAAAAAAAGCTAGGTAATTTTATGTAAAATAAAAAATAAAAAAGTAAAGGACCCTTTTCCACGCCATTAGGCATAAAGGGCATATAGGTAAGTAAAGTAAGTAAAGATCCCTTTTCACGCCTTTCGGCGCATCGGGCATATGGGCAGAGCGTCATATATTTTTACACACCAATCGGCACTTGGTGGGTAATGTGGTCAGCATTACGCCGGCCGTCTTTCCTTCCCCAGGG
Source organism: Candidula unifasciata (assembly GCA_905116865.2). Classification (NCBI taxonomy): domain Eukaryota; kingdom Metazoa; phylum Mollusca; class Gastropoda; order Stylommatophora; family Geomitridae; genus Candidula; species Candidula unifasciata. The sequence goes on along the minus strand of CAJHNH020004084.1, from coordinate 27,255 downwards.
CAGCCATCCTCGTACCCATTTGAGGCTGGGTCGACCTGCGACATCCCATACCACGATAAAAATCCACGCAGCCCGCAGTGGGTTTCGATCGCGGTACGTTGGATTACGAGTCGGACTCGCAACGCCTTAGCCACGGACACGCCGCATAGGGCATTTAGGGCTAGAGCTATAATTTTTATAGACCAATCGGCTCAAGATGGGTGATGTGGTCAGCATCACACCGGCCGCCTTTACTTCCCGGGACTGCACCCGGTACCCACATGTGAAATAAGGCAACCGAAAGTCACCGTGGTGCCGCAGCTAGACACCCATCTGTTTATCAAAAGGTCGTGGGCTCGGGTAGGGATGGAGCCAAATTTAAAAAAAATAAAAATGACCTTGGCTCCCAGGTCGATCCAGCCTTGAGTGGGTACCAGGTGTAGTCTCGGGAAGTAAAGGCGGTCGACGTGGTGATGACCACATGACCGACCAAATTAACGGTCTACAAAATATCGGTCTAATCCTACATGCCCAATATGCCTACTGTTGTGGTAAAGGGTCATTTAATTGACTGTCCTCACAAAGGCATCAAACCGATACTAACAACATCGCAATTAGTGACTGATGATTTATAGAAACAAATGTGGAATTAACATTATATACCAAAGTCTGAAGTCACACAACAAACGATGATGATGAACATCCTCAAGGAAACGAAATAATTAGCAACGGATGCACGTTTTTAAACATAGATTCTGTGGAAGAAAGTCTTTTGCCCCCAGAATTACAGTCTGGAGGAACATCTCAAGAATGAGAACATAAAAAGGTACAAATGACAGAATACGTGTTGAATCGTGTGGCCATATAGAACAATGATATTAGGTTCACCACAAAGCGGCTACGAAAAAATCTGTAGTGAAGTGTGGGTAGTTGTGACTGATGTTTATGGCCATAAAACCTAATAAATATTATGATATCTACACGGATGGATGATCAGAAACAGTGAATAGAGTCAAAATATCAGTCACTGAGATATCAATTGCAAGTATGCGGCAAGAACTTTTGTTTTTCAAGATGTTATACCAAGCAGAAAGAAGCCGGGTTAAACATTAAGTACAACAAGCACGTGCTCGGGACATTAGATAGAGAGGAGGTATCACCTACATTTTCAATAACTTTGAAGATAAGCGTTTTTTTTTTCCCTAGTTAAAGTATAGATATAAATGCAATGCAACAAGGCAGGCTGGATGGCTTATCTTTGTTCAGTGTAGAAGCAGAAGTGTTACATAAGAATATTCTGAAGATCTGACCAAAGAATTTAAAACTGAAAAAAAAAAAAAAACCAAAAGGTTGAAGAAAACTTTGAAAATCTTAACAAAGTGCAAGTAAACAAAAATAGACATCATTTTCAATCTAACTTATGTTTAGTTGGGGGTTGTGGGGGGGGGGGGGGGGGGGGGGGACTTCAAAATCTTTTAAGTGCTTAGGGTCCGGCCTGAGACAGATAAAGGTGCCAGAAATGGACTATAGAGAAAATATTATTCAATTCTTCATGGGGTAATGTAGGATGATCTTGTATATGAAACTAGTTTACGATATTATGTTACATCTTATACGATATTATAATCCCACTTTATACATCATATATTATATATTTTTATATCGGATATTATACTTATATTTTGACATACCAGGTGTAACGAGAAAAGATCGACTTAGGAAAGATTATATCAGGAGAATAATTGGCAAAGAACCAGTACTGAACTTTAAAGGTAGACAACAAATCAAATGATTTGCCCATGTAACAGGATTGGCAGTAGACAGAGAGCAATGTCATACAGATAAAGTGGTAACAGACCCAAAGGTCGACCACGCAGAACATGGACAGATAAAATTTCAGAGACACCGAAAAGTACTGTACACAAGGCGAACGGAAGGGCCCGTTCTATCGATCTCTTTCTTTTCCGACGCCGTGAGGCACTTCGGGAGTAGAAAAAAAAAAGAAGAAGAAGATATTGACAAAAAAATAGCCACACCAAGAAACTGACAGATGCCGACGTTAACTGTGTAACTGGGACTCAAACGCCAATGTAGACGCTTTCAATGTTCCAGACGACTGGCACACAACCATTTGAAGCTGCTGCCAAAAATATAAAACTCAACAGTTGCATAAAAAGTCGACTGAAAAACACACAACAGCCATTTCCGTCAGGTCATTATCACATTAGGAATAGATTGTGGAGAGAGGTGTAACGGTATGGCAAAATTATAGGTACAACAACTAATTGATAAAAATAGCCTAGAAGCACCAGGAATTGGAAGGATACTGACTTTTGCGGATGATATACTTGCATATAGGCAGGGGGAAGAGAGGGAACAAACAGCTCGGGAGCTACAAGCGACAGTAGACAAAGTGACAGAGTGGTGTACAGAAATGAGGGCTGTCGTCCACCCGGAAAAGGCGTCTGTTTTGTGATGTTCTCTGGACAACAGAATCGTTAAAACTATTGTCCTAAGTCTCACGATAGATGGTAGAGTCGTCAACAGAGAGAGCAAACTGAAGTATCTAGGAATTACATTTGACAGGAGCCTGTGATTCAAGGACCATGTGGAGAGTGTTGTGACGAGATACCAAAAAGGACTTAGTGCACTTAAGACTATGGCTTCAATTGCCATAGAGCAGAGAATGCTTTTCACACTATATCAGCACCTGATCCTGTCAGTGGTGGATTATGGCCTGGGACTGCTTACCGTCTCAAAGAGTCAGACTGACAAACTAGAGCGCATACAGAACGCGGCTATGCGGGTCATTATGGGTTGTACCAGAGACACCCCAGTGGTGTGTATGCGATACATCCTTGGTTTGCCGACGGTTGCAGGTAGGCACAAGGTGCTGCAGGCGAAGTCATATCTCAGGGTAGCTGAAGACACAGACCACCCTCTGCATAAAGCTCTGGGTGCAGTTAAGGGTCAGCGGCTGATAAGAGGGAGGTCATGTATGGCTTAGGCAGAAGACACAATCAAACAGGTCTGCATCCTTGAAAACATTAGGCGAGAAGAGGAGTGGGTCAAAGTGCCACCTGAGCAGTCAGACCTGTGTAGAGTCATAATGACGCTGAGCCGAGAATGCAGAGACTGGTCAGCAGGTGCCATAGAGGTGGAAATTCAGCAATTAATACAAGATAATGCTCGCTCGGAGGATTTGGTCATTTACACAGACGGTTCATTGTCAAGAGGCAAAAGAAGTGCTTAGGGCTTTTTAGCAAAAGTTAATGATCGACGTTTGCTGCAGGAGAGCCTAGCAAATAATACCACAACATCCAGCTTAAGAATGGAGTTGGAGGCGGTCACTGCAGCTTTCCGCTGGCTAGAGAACACGACACACACACACACACACACATCGTGATTGTAACTGATTCAGAAAGCATGCTGAGGAAGATCAGAACAGGTATGCTTCGGGCAGAGTGGCATGCTTCGCTGCGGAGGACACGAGTGAGGTGTATTGTCTGGATTTTTTCACCAGGTCACGCTGGTGTGTTGGGAAATGAACAGGCGGACAGGCTGGCTGGCTCTGCACAACTTTGTGGAATACTGATACATGATAGGGCAGACGTGGTTAGTGCCTTGTGGGAGAGCGTGCACAATTCGGAGAAGCAGATGGATCACCACAGTCTGGTGAGATTGATGCAGTTGGGGGTGACGAGAGGTTCTGGCAGAAGCTCGAGGCTCAGAGGAAAGGTAAGACGGACGTTTCATCAGAAAGCTACTGGCACCATTAGTATCGGAACTCTTCGCTGGCTGCTGAAGATGGGGACGGAGCGCTTATGGGAATGCCCCGAGTGCTGTGATGTCGGTTCTTGAATCAAATCAAAGCAAATCAAATTGATAAAAATGCTGGGCTTGCTGATGCAATACTGGATACACTGATGGTTTTGTTCATCAGGGTGAAAGATCTGTTTGGGGATTTTTTGATTTTGAGTACAGGGAAAGACCGTGACAGAACAAAATTGTTCCTTTGTATCTACAACTTCAAGCATGAGGATGGAGGCTGAGACAATCACTGCAGCTCTGAAGTGGATAGCAGAAAATGGGGTAGCCAGAGGAATTATTGTGTTCTCATTCGGTACTGCGGAAAGTTCAGATAGGCTTAAAAGACTGAAAGCAAAATCTGAAGAACTACTAGCCGAAAAGCAGGCGGGTTTCCTGAAACACAGAAGCACCGCAGAACACATTTTCAACATAAGAACAATGATAGAAAAACACCTACAAGATCAACGCGACCTATTCCATAACTTCATCGACTTCACGAAGGCATTTAACCGTGTGTGGCATGCTGGGCTTTGGCAAATAATGAGCAATTTCAGCTTCGTTAAGAACACCATAGACACCTTTGAAGCACTTTATCAAGATGTAAGAAGTGCAGTATTCATACAAAATGACAGGCAAATTTGTTCAGAACCAATGTGGGAGTGAGGCAGGGTTACATACTGCCCCCTGTCCTTTTCAGTTTGTATTTGGAACACATAATGAGAGAAACACTTGAGAATCATGAAACATCTGTATCTATTGGCGGAAGACAACTGTGTAATTTACGTTTTGCAGACGACATAGATCTCATCGCTGGTTCCGAAGCAGAACTCCAAAAACTTACAACACAATTAGAGACAGTCTGTGGTAAATATGGCTTGGAAATTAATGCAGAGAAAAGCAAGATTCTGGTTAATAGCCGCAATAACCAAGTACCCACAACTTTCAGACACAAGGGGAAAAAACCAGAAGTTGAAACCTTAAAACATCTTGGCTTCCCACATATGCAACGATGGCGGCTGTTCCAAGGAGATCAAGATGAGACTTGATTAGGCAAAAGCCGCGATGTCGCAGCTGAATACGAGGTGGAAGAGCAAAATCAGCCCCGCAGTCAAGGTCAATATTTACAAATCGCTGGTATTGTTTATTTGCTTATACGGATGTGAGAGTTGGACACTCACTGTGGAAATGGAAAGGGGTATTCAGGCTTTCGAATGTAGATGCATCAGACGCATTTTACGAATGATTTATTTGGAAGACAAATCTAATAAATATGTCAGAGACAAAATATACAAATTTGGGGGACATCAGGGGACTTTCTTGACAGTAGTGAAACGTCGCAAACTACCTTGGGTGGGGGCACGAGGTGAGACATGATTCGATTGCAAAGACTGTAATTCAAGGAAAATTGGGGAAAAAAGGGGGGGGGGGGGGGTACTCGAAGAAGATGAGGGCAAAGAAGAAAAGAACCATGATTGACAACATCAAGAAATGGACAGGACTAAGTTATCATACACTTATTTATCAAGCAGAAGACAGAGAAAGATAGTGGGTTTTATGTTCTAGTGCTTCCATCAATACACCTCCACGACCTTAATGGGTTAAGGGTTATGTAATGTTTTTTCACAGATCGGTTAATATTGACTTAACAGTACAACTGGTTTCAGGAAATGTTCTGCTAAACTAAGACAGCCAACGTAATATTATTCACATCACCCAAATTTGTATATACAACTGGTGCTTACAATTAATTATTTTTATTTATTTTACCAGACCTGAACATGACCGTCCCTTGGATTATCCCTGTCACTATAGTGTTCCGGAATCTCATTGTTGAATGAGGGGAGGGGGAGGGAAATAAAAATAACCACTGCCCATCCCCCTAACAAGCATGTCGTAGAAATGTTGGGCCGAAAGTCGCAAATACAGCACAGCATGTCAATGGTCCTGTTAAGGGCAAAAGCATAATAATAATAATAATAATAATAATAATAATAATAATAATAATAATAATAATAATGATAAAAATAATGAGAACCTTATTCCTCCATCAGCCCTTTCGACATGCTGTTAACTAATGAACAAAACAATATCTCACTGTGCTGTCAATTAGCCTTGATGTTTGTTTTTTAAAACATTAATATCACACAACGCACGCTACAGATTGCATATCCCCAAGCTTGGGATAGATATATAGACCAGCGTAACGCACTGTGAAGCCGAACTGTGATTCAATCTACCCTAGCGACTCAAAGCAATAAACAATCCTTACACATAAAATCGCAAACTGTTTGATCATTTGCACGGTATAGACTTCACGTTATCTTAAAAATAACAGTATAGTAATATTATTCTCCCTAGCTTGACTATATTTCTGTTAGTGTTATAAAAATTACAGTAATGATGATGATAATAATAATAATTGGTATTAATTAATAATAATTAGCCACGTATTTATGATTGTCGCAGTTTATTTATGTATTTATACGCGTTTATCGGCAGCGGCTAGACGCTTGCATGCGGATAGGAAGGTCTTGGGTTTAGGTCCTGAGGAAACAGGACTATTTTTCAAAAATATCCTTAGGTCTACCCAGCTTTAAATGGGTACCTGGTAAAGTCTTGGGAAGTAAAGGTAGCTGGCGTGGTGCTCAACTTTGAGTGCTGACGGGTATAGAAAATAAAGGTGTAGCCCTATATACCTAGTACGCCTAAAGGCGTGGAGTGACTGAGATCCAACCCCACCAGGACACCCACCAAGCGATTAACACCGGGTGTCACAAAGTGCCACCATGCGGATGAGGATCACGCAGGGAAAGGTCCCAGAAACACCGTTTAACCGTTAGGTTATATTAGGGTCCCAGACTACAGCCGGAGTGGGGTTTAGAATAACGAAAAATTACATCCCGTATCGAGACGACAGATATATAAAGGCGTGGAAAAGGGTACTTCACTTTTACACCCCAGTTATTGTTGTTACTGTTATTACTGTTCTTGCTGATGTTGAATTAGTAACACCATCATAAGACACGAACAAAATATATGCACAATTAAGTATCTTTCAGTATGCATATCTGTGTTCGGTCTGTATTAGGTGATGTATATATCCGTTGGTCTGTCTGTCTGTCAGTCTATTTCTCTGTCTGAAATATCTTTGTGTCGGTTGACATCTATGTGTTTTGTCTATTGTTCTTTAAACAAACACACACAAACACATATACGCATGCTTGAACCACCCTACCACTAGTTTCCCTACCATAAAGCCCCATTTACGAAAACATCCTATACACTACTGCAACTTATACACAGTTAATATCATATTTCAGCCCACTCTCCCCTCCTGATATCACAATAAATGAATCAGTGTAATAACACACGGTAATGACTGGCGGGGACACACGTGTAACCCAGTAACACGTTCATCTCACAAGAATCAATATTAAAATTTTATATAAACACACGGGTATACCACAGACACTAGATCTGACGACACCATATTGTGAGCTAGTGTTGTATCAAAGTTACCTTACTTTCTGTTGAGTTGTGGAGAGGCGAACCTGTGCCATTTTGAAAGTGTCTCATTGTCGCAAACTGTACTCGGCATTGCCTCAACCGGACGATCTGGAGTGTGAGTTGGGTCAGGCCAGTAGGTCGGGTTGTGACAAGGGGGAGCAGGGTAGAATGTGAGAATTATAGGGGCGGCTCGTGAAAAGTTTGCGGTAGTTGTACGGGAGCATGGCACTTACGTCACAAAGTGAGATATGTTATATTGGCAGACGGTAAAACTAACATTAGTCTGCCCATTTACACATTGTTACACACTAGCTCACTTCTGATTGGTAGACCTGGAGCCACGTAGTCTTGGCACACGGTTACAGGGGTTTTCCGCAATTTTGCATGTTGTATATTCCAACACGCCAGCGCTTTTAACAATACAATAACATGGACAAACTGGGTCTAACACAACCCCCCCCCCTTCCCAGAGGGAGCTGCAATCTATGTCACAGGCATTCTCTTTCTCAGAAGAAAAACGTAAATGCAAGACAACCTAGAAACCAAACAACAGAGCGGCACACCCGTAACCTGCAGGAAAGTAGACTAACCAAACAAACTTGTCAACGAAAAGTGACCTACTTTGTTTGGCAAGACTAGCGTAAAACTAACCTGAAAGACCCTGCAAATTAATCATAACCTTTTTTTTTAAGTTTTCGGTTGCGTTTTCTTTTAAATTGCTCATTTTTAGAATGCTACCAGTGTGTATCGTTCAACCCCACCAGGACCGTACAACCAGCGACCAACACCTGGGGACACAAAGTGGCACTATTCGGATGAGGATCACCCTGGCACAAGTTCTATAAACTTCATTCAACCGTTAGGTTATATTAAGGCCCGCCACTACAGCCGGTATGGGGCTTCAAAATAACGACAAACTGTCCTACAGACGGGAATATCTGAATGCTACCAGAGTTTCTCTATCGTCTTACATTGATAGTACAATCCTTCAGCTCTTGCAAGAATAGACCCACTGCCTACCCAAAAGTTAGTTGTACAAGTTGACTAATTGGGAGCTTCCTTCAAAGTCGGATGCATCTGCCTAAGAAGCTAGGAATCAACAGTCTGCACACAAATGAGTCAGATGTGTCAAATGGATGCACACGGAATACTTAGGTTTTTGAACAGCACTGCAGTCCAGAAGTGGACGAACAACCAGCACTTTCCTCCAGAGTTTACAGCTGGTGAACGCAAAGAAGAAGATGAAGAATATGGAATGTTTAATTACTGAGTTTACGGCCGACGATTAGCACGGACACACAATCAGGATATTACTGGTACTGTACTTGCAGTTGAAGATAATAGAGACGGAGCGTTTATGGGAATTTCCAGAGTTCTGTGTTGTTGGTTTTCATCTCATAAAGGATAAGCGTTACATGAGATTAGGAGAAGTGGGGTGGGGGGTGGGGGGGGGGGGGGTGTGGGACGCTACATCGGTATCTTTCATGACTGTTTTTATTGTTTTGCTAGACAATTTCGCGTTCAGTTGTTGCTGGACCCCTACAAAACAGCTAGATGATTTGGACTTCGCTGGTTATATTTCTCTTCTCTCCCAATCACGGAATCAGATGCAAGATAAATTAAATATACTTGATGCGAGGTCTGACAATCCATAAGGGAAAGACAGCGATAATGAGAATAAATTAGGCACATAACAATTTGGTTTCTCTTAATTATGTCCCACTCGAAGACGTGGAGTCGCACACCTATTTGAGCAGTACTGTCGGTAAAGATGGGGGAGCTCACAGAGATATTCAACTACGAATTCAAAAGGTAAGAGGAGCTTTCATAGTTCTAGAGAATTTGTGGAGGTCAAAGGAAATTAAAACTTTTACCAAACTTAAAATTTCTAATTCTAATGTCAATCAGTACTGTTAAAGGAAGCGTAAACATGGAGAGCAGCTGAAACAGTTACCAACAAACTTCAAACTTCATTAACCTGTTAATGCTCAAAATATAAGGAATTAAATGGAATGATATAATCACTAATGTGGGGCTTTGGAAACGAAACAATTTCCACTAGACCAAGAGGTAAAGAAAAGAAGCTGGCGTTGGATGAGACCAAACGTTTAGGTTAAGGGTTCGACACAGAACACAGCAACACTTCCTTTCCCCCCCCCCCCCACCCAACATTCTCACACCATACACATTTATTTGCGTGATTCGCCCCTGACAAGCAGTGCCAGATTTGTGAACAACCAGTAAGAGGATAATTAGAATAATAGCAGTTGATACATCACCCGCTGGTGTGTGCCAGTTGTTTGAACTGTGCGTGTACTCACCACAACGCCATTACTATTGCCACATATACAAATCCGTCTCTCAAAGCGTGTACATATATGTTTGATGTTAATAGAGGTGAACTATTTCATATGTAGTTCACACATAAATTGTAAGGTGGTGGTTTTCTATGTGGTATGTGGGGGCTGAACACAAGTAGATCGAGTTTATATTACATCACTTCTCCATGTTAAATTCATTTCACATTTATCTTTGTTTTGATGGTTTCATTTTTTTTTTTGGGGAGATTATAATAAACTAGCTGTACCCGGCCACGCGTTGATGTGGCCAGAATGGTGAAATTGAAAAGAAAGAAGATAGCTCTCGGCTAACAGTGTCTGTCATAACCCTCTTCCCTCCACCCAGTCATATCTCCCTTTCCGACGAGAGATTGAAAAATCATCCCTGGCGAAGGTATTAAAATAGAAATAGTTGAAAAAAAAAAAAAAAAAAAAAAAATTGAAAATAATATATTTAGCTCTCTCAGCTAATAGTGTTTGGCATAACACCCCCCCCCCCCTTTTTTTTTCCCTAAATAATATTTCCCTCTCCGAAGAAAAGAAAAATCATCACTTGGTGACATTATTGAAATAGAAATAGTTAAGAAATGATAACTGTAAAATATTGTTTTATGCTCTCTCAGTTTACAGTGTCTGGCACCAACCTCCCCCCCCCCCCGGTGACAATCATATCATCCTCTACGAAATATGGGAAAGTCATTGCCTATCGAAATATTTGTTGTTAAATTGAGCTTAGCATCCGTGTCCACCTAGTAAAAAATCGGGTAGCCGAAGGATGGGAAAGTAATCATCTGACGAAATATTGTAACTCAATTGAGCTTGGCATCAGTGTCCACTCAGAAAAAAATGGGTGGCATCAATGTGTACTGACAAGTAAATGTAGCCAGTGTAACAGCTACTAGATCACCCATCTAGTACCAGTACCACTGCTACCACTACCACCACCACCTTCAGAACAAAAACAAAAAACAGTCACTACTGTATGTGCAGGTCGGTGTAGCCAGAGAAGTTAGCGCCGCATGTTGTCGCCACTGACTGTATAGTGTAATAGAGCTCCCAACAAAGAAAAATAAAAAAAAAAAAAAAATAAAAACGCCATCATCTAACCAGTGATGGAACCCACAGTTAGAGTCCGTTCTATACTCACAAATAGCGGAAATATTTTGGCATCCTTAGCATCCGTGTCCACCCAAAGTAAACTGGACTGTAAGCAGTCTTAGTTAACAGCTTCTGTCATCAATGAATAGTGAAACGTCGCGGAGAGGATAAATGGGACTTTACTGAAATCGGATGTCTTTGGGCGAAAGGCGTAGATATCGCAGCCTAGCTGTAAACCACAACACAACGTGCCAACAACCCCCCTGGGGAAAAAGAAAAAGTAGCACCCAGTGGGTAATAGAACACCGGTCAACCGCGTGACGGGCGGAATACTTACAACTATACTACCAAAGACTGAAGAGTTTGGGTCCGATATCGCAGCCTATCTGTAAACCCCACTATAACGTGCCAACCGCCCTCTCAAGGGCGAACGAAGATTACACGTTACATGACCAACATCACGTCGCCGCTAACGCAGGCTATCTGTAAACCCCCAAACCGAGCGAAAAAAAGGTGTAGATATCGCAGCCTAGCTGTAAACCACAACACAACGTGCCAGCCAGCGGCGCACTTATCGTCGGTCACCCCCGTAACACGCACATATACAACTACACTACCAAGGACTCAAGCATTTGCCCAGTTATATCTCCCTCTCCGAATGAGCGAAACAGTATTATGTGGCGACATTGTTAAAATAGAAACAGTTAAGAAATGAGAACTGTAAAATAATGTTTTAAGCACTCTCAGTTAACAGTGTCTGGCATCAACCCCCCCCCTCCCCGCCCCCCCCCTCCCCACCGGTGACAATCATATCATCCTCTACGAAGTATGGGAAAGTCATTGCCTATAGAAATATTTGTTGTTAAATTGAGCTTAGCATCCGTGTCCACCTAATAAAAAATGGGTAGCATTAATCTGTACTGAGAAGTAAATGTGGCCAGTTTAACAGCTACCACATCACCCATCGAGTACTAGTACTACTGCTACCACTACGACCACCACCGTCACAACAACAACAACACAAAACAGTCACTACTGTCTGTACAGGTCGTTGTAGCCAGAAGAGGTCGCGCCGCATGCTGTCGCCTCGGACTGTTTAGTTTAAGTGTGTCCCCGACATAAAACTCTATCACCTAACTAGTGGTGGGACCCGGTGGACGCAAGAATGCACTGAGGCAAGAGATAAACGTAAAAGGGCTCTACAGGACTATAGAAAATTCGGGTCAACAGAAAGATGGCAAGAATATGTTAAACACAGAAATGCAACTACCAAAGTTGGCAGTGTTCCTGGATCTGGAACAGGCATACGACCAGTGCTATCGGCCAGCAGCCTTGTTCAAAGCAGCTAAACTAGGATTCACCGGAAAAACCTATAGATATGTCCGAAGCTTTCTGCAAGATAAAACATTTTCAGTACTAGTTAATAACGAAAGATCACAAACTTATGATCAGGTGAATGGAATTCCTCAGGGTGCTGTAATATCCCCTACCCTGTTCAGTATATTAGTAAACGACCTTGATGATGCCTTCATGAACAAGGACACAGGACTAACTCAATTTACGGACGATTGTGCAATCTACCACAGCCATAAGCAGATCCCCTGCGCTAAGAAAAGACTACAGAAAAGTCTAGACGAAGTAGCACATTGGATGGAAAAATGGGGATTTCAAATCAACATTGACAAAACAGTAAGCATAATATTTAACTTTAAAAGACAGCTTAATTATGACCCAGAAGAAACGAGACTACAAATTAATGGTAGAACAGTTCAACGGACACGTTCGACGAAATTTCTAGGAATGATTCTGGATGAGCAAATGACCTGGGCTAAGCACATCGATGATCTCGTAGTAAAGTGTAAAAAGTACAATAATATGCTGAGAATGATTAAAGGAAACGGATGGGGAGCACACCAGGACACCCTAATACAATTTTATAAAGCTTTTGTTAGCGGCAAAATGGAATACGGAAGCGTAGTATATGAATCAGCATCAGAGAACAGCAAATGCAAACTTGATAGGATTCAGTGCCAAGCTCTGACTTCCATTATAGGCGCTGGCAAAGGGACACCGAGAGAGGCCATGGAGGTAGCACTAGGCATCACACCGCTTAACCTCAGAAGGAAGCAACTAATTTATAGCTATTGGATGAAAGCGGCCAACGATGCCAGACACCCAGCTTCAGACGCTTTTCATCATAACATTACCCACCTAGGTGACAAACCGATCAAAGATATACAGAGACCAGCAGCCTGGGACGCTGCACTAGAAATTAACGATGATGAGGACTTAGCTGGGCTTCTAGAGGCAAGCGTTAGGGTTGTCTCTCAAATCCCTCCATGGAGACTAAAGCTGCCCAGGACAGACATGAGTCTGATGAAAATTAATAATAAGAATAAAACATTTGAAGCCAAAACAATAACAGAAGAATACATAGACCAGATCCGATCAGACAATCTGGTTGCATACACTGACGAATCTAAGAATGAAGCAGGAGAAGTAGGAGGAGGAGTAATAATCCCACAGTGGAATATGCAAAGAGAATATAAAATAACAGATCATGTGGCAGTATGCACAGCAGAACTAGTCGGCATAATGAAGGCACTAGAGATGGTAATTAATAAACCTCCAACTAAATTTACCATACTGACAGATTCATTGTCCTCAGTGCAGACATTAAAAACACATAAAACTAGCAGTAGGCCAGATATTAAAGAAACAATCTTAAATCTAACAACCCAACTCAAGAATAACAGATGCCAAGTCACCATTGCATGGGTACCAGCACACAGAGGTGTAATAGGCAATGAAAAAGCTGACATAGCAGCCAAAAAGGGAGCTAAATGTGATGTTTTAGTAGATGTAGGACTCGGAAAAACTGAAAGGACTAGCATAATCAAACGACATATAATTAAAATCTGGAAACTTCAATGGCAAGGGAGCACTAAAGGCAGAGATGCATACAACAACCTTAAAGAGCCCAGCCTTAACACACAGGTACGGGACAAACTGAAAATCCCAGCTAACAAACTACTATGGAGAGCTAGGTTAGGGTGGCATCCAGAGAAATTTACATCTCAACTATGTCTGGACTGCTTTCAAGATAATACAATAGAGCATTATATAATAAACTGCACTAAATATAAATTGGAGAGGAAACCCATTGAGGAGTATTTTCTAAAACGCAAACAACAGATTACTGCAAACAAATGTTTAAAGGTAGATAGCAATAAAGACATCCAAATACTGGTTAAACAGTTCCTTATTAAAACAAAACAAAACTAAAAAGACCAGATTAGGGATTTACCCAGTACAGCAGAAGGAACTGATCAAATGGTAACTAGCGTAAGGGAGGTAGTGTACGTATAATGAGTGCATAGATGTGAACATGGATACATACACAAGGATGAGTGCGTGTAGTATGAGTGCATTTATGTATAGGATGGATACATAAGACACGATGTATGTAGGCGGATGGTAAGGGATCACGTATGGACAGGACAGTGGGAATATAGCTATGCGAAAGATAAAGATGAACGAGTACATGGATATAGAAATGTATTACTCTATGCATGAATATATGGGTATGAGTGTGCATATGTGTATATATATGGGAGCATATATATTTATATATTTGTGTGTGTATGAATGACAGTGCACTCAAAGAACCCATAAATTGTGTTGCTGCATGTCTGTTAATTATTGAGAACAAATGGAATGAAGTGTGTAAGCAGCAAGAACGTCATCAACACACACTATCCACCAGAACATGATAAGACAGTACCGGACAGGTCACATTCCAGTAAAGGGACATAACTTAAAAGTGACACGACCAGACGAAATTACAGACATAGCGACACAAAACGCACAAGACATGGAAAAGTGAATGTCACCACGTACATTTTTTTTTTAAAATGTAAGTATAGGCATTGGTAGACGCATATGAAAGAGTTCGCGTGTGTATGTAATGTCAATTAGGTATGCATACACGGATAAGTATGAAAGGACGTGCAAATATGTAGTGTTGTTTGCGTGTATGGGTACTCGAGGGCATGTACGCATACACCTAGTTGGGTGCGTCCATATACTCCGGGGATTTATACACAAAACCATCCCATTCCACAGCATGCATACAACATGCACATGACCGACAGGACTCACAACAAGATATGACTGACAGCAAATAAGGAAAACAAGTGAATCGATAATGACAGGACTAGAACGCATAAGCACCAATCACTGGGATGATAGCAAAGGTTGGTAACGTTATATTCACAGTCCCGCAAAAGGCCACGCTAGAATCCAGCAAGACAGCAACGACGAGAAATGACTGAATGGCCTCCCGCCCCCTTTCCCCTCACCTTTCCCTAACTCTTTCGGATGCACTATGAGTTTAACCCCCAACCTATTCCCACAGAGAGCACTTCAGTTCGTTACCCAACATGCCACAGCAATTCTCATCGCCGAACATTTGGATCTCAAAGCTTGAGCTGGATGCTCCGGGTATATGGTATTTACGTACACCGGAGCTTAGCTGTCAACACAACCCGATCGCATAATAACAAATGACGACTGGACCCGCTTAAGGCTCCACATAAACTCTCACACACATATCCATTACACGACTAACCCGTTCATATTACAGGAAGACAAATATAAGACCACTATGGTAATACGCGAAATATTTTCACATTTCGGAACTATTCCAATTCAAAAACAGTTTTCAGTAATTTTTGGCAAAATTAAAATACTCAAAATTTTAAAACAATAAATGGTGGTCCAAAAGACGTTGTGTATGAAAGCTAGCTCTCCTTTAAGATACGCCTAGCCAGATCAAAATGAAACAGAACAAACAGGAAACACCAAGAAAGAAGAAGGAAGACATGCACCAGTGACAACAGGCCGAGCGGTTTGATTCGGGTGGAAGCATCAAGCCCAGAAATGGCAAAAACACTAGTATTCAATCACGAAAGTGACGCAAATAACCCAGACCAAAAATTTAGGCGGAGACTGCTAGCAACCTAGGCTTGCTAGCAGCAGCCTGAACGTGGTCGAGCTTTTCTCTTTTTTTTCTCAAAAGGACTTGGACTTGGTCAGTAATATTCGGTGATTTAAAAAGAAAAGTACACTATACTCACAAAGAGCGGAAATAAAAACCCGCACTCGTCATCTCTCCCTCTCCGAAGGGACGATGTTTAATTAACCTTGGCATCCGTGTCGACTCAAACCAAACTGGACCGTAAACCTTCTTAGTTAACAGTTTCTGTCATCAACGAATAGTTTTTGATCGAGTGAAGCGTCGGGGGAGGCTAATTTGGACTGTACTGAAATCGGATTCTTTGGGCGTAAGACGCAGATGTCGCAACTTAGCTGTAAACCACAACACAACGTATCAATCGCCCCTTAAGGGGAAACAGAAACATTAGCACCCAGCGGGGAATCGAACACCGGTCATCCGCGTAAAGGGCGGATTACTAACAACTCTACTGCCGAATACTGAAGACTTTAGGTCAGATATCGCAGCGTAGCTGTAAACCACAACACAACGTGCCAACTGCCCTCTCAAGGGCGATCGAATATTACCCGTGACATGAACATTGAGCATCACGTCGCAGCTATCGCAGGCTAGCTGAACCCCAAAATTGAACGGAAAAAGAAGCGTAGAAATTGCAGCCTAGCCATAAACCACAGCAAAACGTAGCAGCCACCCAGTTAGGCCCCCCACCCCAAATAATTTTTTTTATCACCCAGCGGGGAATCGAACCCTATCACCTGAGTTAAAAAACGAAATGTTTACATCTAACTACTCTACTGAATACTCAATCGTTTATTGGAAATGAAAATATATAATAATAATGTGAAGTTCGGTGTTACACAGTCAAAGGTGGCCAACTGACTAAAAACAAACCCGGGCCGGCAACGAAACAAATAATGATTTGACCGTCGCTGGAGCTATGTCGTTTAAAAAATTACGCATGGAGTCAAAGGAAACGTTGTGTGCAAATTTGAAAGCAATCGGTTCAGTAGTTTCCGAGTTTTTAAAAAAACAACATCGGAAAACTAAATTTTTTACTAATATAGATGTATTAATTACGAACGACAGTAATTAGTAGAAGAGGCCAAATAAAAGCAGCATTTGGGAAGATGAAATCTAAATGTTTGTATTCCGAACATCGTTGACAATAATAAATTTTAAAAGCTAAAGTAAGTCAACATACATGTACTGGCTACCCTGATAACAGCAGATGGTACATAGGTCCCCCGTGTGGGTTCCGGGACCCTGTTATAGGGAAAACAAGAATAGACTCACTGCCTACCCAAAAGCATGTCGTAAGGGAATGTCTGAGGCCTGGCTTCATGAACCAGGTCGGCCCACCCTCCACGATCGTCTAGGAAGATAGCTTGGCGAAACAGTTGTCGAGGAGGGACCTTTCTATTGATGATCGGTGGACCCCTGCTGTGCATGTTCCCCTGTGGAGTTATTCTTAATTTTACCTTACACTTAAAAAGAAAACTTCTAATTATGGTTCAGGAATAGAAGGAAAGGGTGAGCCAATTTACATAATTGTGGTTATTGTTTCTGGGTATAGTTCAGAATGTCTGAAGGGTCAGGTTGGGGAATGTATGTGATTTAACCACACCAGGACCGTACAACCAGCTAGAACACCCGATGACATAACGTGCCACGTTTCGGATGAAGATTACCTAGGCACAATCATAGAAACCCCGTTAAACCGTTAGTTTATATTAGGTCTGGAGTGGAGCTTTCAAATAAGAAAAAAATTGCTTCCCGCACTGTGACTGAGTCGAATTATTAGGTTGTGAAACCTATGGGTGGGAGACTTTTTCGAACAGTTGCTAGGAGCGGTATGAAAACCATATTCTGAAAACTCCTAACTCTAAGAAAATATTAATGCTTCTTGAAAGCTGGAGACTTTTTTAAAGATACCAGCTCTAAGAAACTCGCAATTCTAAGGCTATTCTCACTCTACAAACGATGGGAATAAAACAGTAAGCGTCATTAGGAATGAAAATTATTTACATTACAAGGCTTAAAAAAATTTTTTTTTTAAATAAGAGAGATAACCGTAGTATTCTCAGTTGTATTATGTTACCTGCATTA
This sequence comes from Candidula unifasciata, assembly GCA_905116865.2. Taxonomy (NCBI): domain Eukaryota; kingdom Metazoa; phylum Mollusca; class Gastropoda; order Stylommatophora; family Geomitridae; genus Candidula; species Candidula unifasciata. The sequence continues at coordinate 9,399 of CAJHNH020004084.1, read as the reverse complement.
TATCCCATACTTTACACTATAAACTATTGATGACTGAGTGTTTGTTTCACAAATTTGTATTTCGGATGTCAAACCTAAACTCGAAAAAAATCGAAACACCAAGAGGCAGGGGTAGACCAAGAAGAAGATGGATTGAAGGAGTCACTGACAACTTGAGACTTCATAACATCACGGCATATGAAGCGACTGAGCGCGCCCTGGCTCGGTTGCCGATCATCTGATAGACTGCGACGCCTAGCGGCACAAGCAGATTTTGACAAAAGAAGAAGAAGAAACATAAACTGTAAGCTCCAGGAACAGTGTGCGTGACGCTCTTGCACTCATGATGTTATCCTTTGGTCTTTGCCAAATAATGGAGACTACCTCTTAAAAGTCGTCCCCTAGTTGGACGGAATTTTTCATTATTTTGAAGTCTCACCCTGGCTGTTGCAGGGGTCCGTAATATAACCTAACGGTTGAACGCGATTTCCGAGACCTCTTCACGGGTAATCCTCAACCGCATGGTTGCACTTTGTGTCACTGGGTGTTTAACACTGTGTGTGATGTCCTGGTGAGCTAACAAAAATGGAGACTATTCAAGGTTCACATATGTCTCAATATTATATTCACATAGATACTTCGCTCTGTGCGTGCAGGAGTCATGGGGAGACAATTTTACAGGATTACAAGTTTTAAGAAGAATGATGTAACTACGAAAATAAAAACAAACTACTGTCCCAAACTAGTGTCATTTACATTCCGAAAAAAAAAAAAAAAACCATAGCAGAGGAGGCTGTAGTATTGTGAACTGTATAAGTCTGCACTCGTGGTTAACAAAAGTATGTACTAAATTACACCGGTGCACAACACTACAAAAGGTGATGACCTTCTCGCAAAGACGATCAAAACTGCTGGATAAATTAGGACTTGAATGGTTCAGACGTACATTCCAGGTTTCTATGGAAACACCGGATAATTGGCAAACAGAAGCAATCAAAGTAATACTGAAAACAAAGGAAGTAACAGTGATTGCACTAATGATAGATAATTATCAGCACTAAGTTACATGGGACAAATGTACGCTGAAATAATTGAAAGAATATTGAGATCCTTACTGGAGGAATAGCTCCCAGAAGTCCCTCTCTAGACAACACGAAATCTGCACAAGCCAATGTTTATATTAAGACAACTATCAGGAACAACAGATGGGGATAGTAAGATCTGCAAAATCGCACGTATAGACTCGGAAAAAATACACTGTGTGGTCAGGTCACCATGGAAGATATGGAATTAGCAAATATAGAAGTTTGTAAGATGGTTATTTAAAAGATTTGTTGAATGTTGAATTAAGAATCGACATTATAGCACTCGGGACACCCCATAAGTGCTCTGCCCAATCTTCAGCAGCAAACGAAGAGTTTCAGTTTATATGGCACCAGTAACTGTCTGATTGTATGTCCGCCTTTTCCTTAAGTGTTAAGCGTCGGCCAGATTCCCTGATAACTCCTCGCAGCGCCATTTTCCCCAGACCGTAATGATTTATTTGCGCTTCTGCACTGTTTGCTCGCTCCCAGAGGGCACTCACAACGTCTTATACATCAGTTCACCACTAGTGGTGCTAACGCAGCCAGTCAATCTGTCTGTTCATTTCCCAACACACTGGCATAACCTGGAGAGAATATCCAAAGGATACTAACTACCTGGGACCTTTGAAGTGATGCTTGCCACTTTAGACGGAGCATACCTTTTTTCCCCCTATCTCAACATGCTCTGTGAGTCAGTGACAATCACAGCATGTTTGTATTTAAAAGATATGGAATGAGCAAATGTGGAAGTTTGTTAGATAGTTATTTAAAAGATGTGGAATTAGAAAATATCGAAGTTTGCAAGATGGTAATTCAAACGATTTGGAATTAGCAAATATTGAAGTTGGTAAGATGGTTATCGAAATGATATTGAATTAGCAAATGTCAAAGTTTGTAAGATGGTTATTTAAAAGATATGCAGTTAGCAAATATGGAAGTTTGTAAGATGGTTATTTAAAAAGATATGGAGTTGGCAAACATCGAAGTTTGTAAGATGGTTATTTAAAAGATATGCAGTTAGGAAATATGGAAGAGGGTTATTTAAAAGAACTGTCATTTCATTTTTTTTAAATACTATTTCTTTTTACTGTTTCTAACGTAAGTGCTCAAAATTAACAGTCATGAAATCTTTAACTATCAGTTCTTTTATTCCCCGCGTGGGTTCCGAGGCCCTATTATAGGGAAAACAAGAATAGACCCACTGCCTACCCAAAAGCATGTCGTAAGAGTTGACTAATTGGGAGCTTCCTTCGAAGTCGGAATGAATCTCCCTGAGAGGCAAGAAACCAACAGCATGTATACAGATTAGTCGGATCTGTCAAACGGATGCACACGCAACACTCAGGTTCTGGAACAGGACTGCAGTCCAGAAGTAAACGAACAACCATAACTTTCCGCCAGAGTTTACAGCTGGTGAACGCGAAGAAGAAGAGGAAGAAGTTCTTTTATGTCGCTGGCTCGCCATATTCCAGACTCATTCATGTTTATTCCTTTATCTTTTGTTCCTCTGTTCACGTTTGCTAATACTGTTCTTAGGTTTAAATATTTTTCCTTCCATAATATGATTATACATTGTAAACTGTGTAAATTAGAAAACGCTGATAAATTGCTATCAAGGGTAGATCACCCCAGCTCCTCGGCACTGTAGTAACGTCATTGTCGGTTTCTTCCCCTTGCACAGCGCCGTTAATTGGGGGTGCCGAGTTGACCATGTATCTTAGTGCACTTGTATTCATGGCGAGGCGCAGACGCCGTCTGGAGGTGACAGGTTCAATTCCCGGCACGGTAACTATAGCTTTCGATTTTTATGTTGTCTAGTGTGTTCTTCTATCTTTCTACTTCTTTCTATGAGTGCCGTTCACAATACTTTCTGTTACTTGATTAATTCATAATATTTAACGGCTTCAAATGGTTCCCCTCTCTGTTTATTTATAGGAATGACGTATACACACCGGAACCTACCAATCAAATACCTTTCTTAAATGTTTGTGTATTCTAGACAGGGCAATAAGGTCTACTGTGTACGTAAATTGTTGCTGTGATTGTTATTTGACATTTGCCTCGTTAATATAAATTTCTGTAAACTATGGTGCCATTTCAATGGGTTGAAATGAATTCTGTCCGTATTCCATAGTCGTGGATTTCAAGCTGTACGATAGACATGGCCAATGAGACACCTTTTTAAAGAGGGGGTGCCGAGTTGACCATGTATCTTAGTGCTCTTGTATTCATGGCGAGGCGCAGACGCCGTCTGGAGGTGACAGGTTCAATTCCCGGCACGGTAACTCTAGCTTTCGATTTTTATGTTGTCTAGTGTGTTCTTCTATCTTTCTACTTCTTTCTATGAGTGCCGTTCACAATACTTTCTGTTACTTGATTAATTCATAATATTTAACGGCTTCAAATGGTTCCCCTCTCTGTTTATTTATAGGAATGACGTATACACACCGGAACCTACCAATCAAATACCTTTCTTAAATGTTTGTGTATTCTAGACAGGGCAATAAGGTCTACTGTGTACGTAAATTGTTGCTGTGATTGTTATTTGACATTTGCCTCGTTAATATAAATTTCTGTAACCTATGGTGCCATTTCAATGGGTTGAAATGAATTCTGTCCGTATTCCATAGTCGTGGATTTCAAGCTGTACGATAGACATGGCCAATGAGACACCTTTTTTGGGGGTGCCGAGTTGACCATGTATCTTAGTGCACTTGTATTCATGGCGAGGCGCAGACGCCGTCTGGAGGTGACAGGTTCAATTCCCGGCACGGTAACTATAGCTTTCGATTTTTATGTTGTCTAGTGTGTTCTTCTATCTTTCTACTTCTTTCTATGAGTGCCGTTCACAATACTTTCTGTTACTTGATTAATTCATAATATTTAACGGCTTCAAATGGTTCCCCTCTCTGTTTATTTATAGGAATGACGTATACACACCGGAACCTACCAATCAAATACCTTTCTTAAATGTTTGTGTATTCTAGACAGGGCAATAAGGTCTACTGTGTACGTAAATTGTTGCTGTGATTGTTATTTGACATTTGCCTCGTTAATATAAATTTCTGTAAACCTATGGTGCCATTTAAATGGGTTGAAATGAATTCTGTCCGTATTCCATAGTCGTGGATTTCAAGCTGTACGATAGACATGGCCAATGAGACACCTTTTTTGGGGGGTGCCGAGTTGACCATGTATCTTAGTGCACTTGTATTCATGGCGAGGCGCAGACGCCGTCTGGAGGTGACAGGTTCAATTCCCGGCACGGTAACTATAGCTTTCGATTTTTATGTTGTCTAGTGTGTTCTTCTATCTTTCTACTTCTTTCTATGAGTGCCGTTCACAATACTTTCTGTTACTTGATTAATTCATAATATTTAACGGCTTCAAATGGTTCCCCTCTCTGTTTATTTATAGGAATGACGTATACACACCGGAACCTACCAATCAAATACCTTTCTTAAATGTTTGTGTATTCTAGACAGGGCAATAAGGTCTACTGTGTACGTAAATTGTTGCTGTGATTGTTATTTGACATTTGCCTCGTTAATATAAATTTCTGTAACCTATGGTGCCATTTCAATGGGTTGAAATGAATTCTGTCCGTATTCCATAGTCGTGGATTTCAAGCTGTACGATAGACATGGCCAATGAGACACCTTTTTTTGGGGGTGCCGAGTTGACCATGTATCTTAGTGCACTTGTATTCATGGCGAGGCGCAGACGCCGTCTGGAGGTGACAGGTTCAATTCCCGGCACGGTAACTATAGCTTTCGATTTTTATGTTGTCTAGTGTGTTCTTCTATCTTTCTACTTCTTTCTATGAGTGCCGTTCACAATACTTTCTGTTACTTGATTAATTCATAATATTTAACGGCTTCAAATGGTTCCCCTCTCTGTTTATTTATAGGAATGACGTATACACACACGGAACCTACCAATCAAATACCTTTCTTAAATGTTTGTGTATATTCTAGACAGGGCAATAAGGTCTACTGTGTACGTAAATTGTTGCTGTGATTGTTATTTGACATTTGCCTCGTTAATATAAATTTCTGTAAACCTATGGTGCCATTTCAATGGGTTGAAATGAATTCTGTCCGTATTCCATAGTCGTGGATTTCAAGCTGTACGATAGACATGGCCAATGAGACACCTTTTATTGGGGGTGCCGAGTTGACCATGTATCTTAGTGCACTTGTATTCATGGCAAGGCGCAGACGCCGTCTGGAGGTGACAGGTTCAATTCCCGGCACGGTAACTATAGCTTTCGATTTTTATGTTGTCTAGTGTTCTATCCTTCTACTTCTTTCTATGAGTGCCGTTCACAATACTTTCTGTTACTTGATTAATTCATAATATTTAACGGCTTCAAATGGTTCCCCTCTCTGTTTATTTATAGGAATGACGTATACACACCGGAACCTACCAATCAAATACCTTTCTTAAATGTTTGTGTATTCTAGACAGGGCAATAAGGTCTACTGTGTACGTAAATTGTTGCTGTGATTGTTATTGACATTTGCCTCGTTAATATAAATTTCTGTAACCTATGGTGCCATTTCAATGGGTTTGAATGAATTCTGTCCGTATTCCATAGTCGTGGATTTCAAGCTGTACCATAGACATGGCCAATGAGACACCTTTTTTGGGGGTGCCGAGTTGACCATATATCTTAGTGCACTTGTATTCATGGCGAGGCGCAGACGCCGTCTGGAGGTGACAGGTTCAATTCCCGGCACGGTAACTATAGCTTTCGATTTTTATGTTGTCTAGTGTGTTCTTCTATCTTTCTACTTCTTTCTATGAGTGCCGTTCACAATACTTTCTGTTACTTGATTAATTCATAATATTTAACGGCTTCAAATGGTTCCCCTCTCTGTTTATTTATAGGAATGACGTATACACACCGGAACCTACCAATCAAATACCTTTCTTAAATGTTTGTGTATTCTAGACAGGGCAATAAGGTCTACTGTGTACGTAAATTGTTGCTGTGATTGTTATTTGACATTTGCCTCGTTAATATAAATTTCTGTAACCTATGGTGCCATTTCAATGGGTTGAAATGAATTCTGTCCGTATTCCATAGTCGTGGATTTCAAGCTGTACGATAGACATGGCCAATGAGACACCTTTTTTGGGGGTGCCGAGTTGACCATGTATCTTAGTGCACTTGTATTCATGGCGAGGCGCAGACGCCGTCTGGAGGTGACAGGTTCAATTCCGGCACGGTAAACTATAGCTTTCGATTTTTATGTTGTCTAGTGTGTTCTTCTATCTTTCTACTTCTTTCTATGAGTGCCGTTCACAATACTTTCTGTTACTTGATTAATTCATAATATTTAACGGCTTCAAATGGTTCCCCTCTCTGTTTATTTATAGGAATGACGTATACACACCGGAACCTACCAATCAAATACTTTCTTAAATGTTTGTGTATTCTAGACAGGGCAATAAGGTCTACTGTGTACGTAAATTGTTGCTGTGATTGTTATTTGACATTTGCCTCGTTAATATAAATTTCTGTAACCTATGGTGCCATTTCAATGGTTGAAATGAATTCTGTCCGTATTCCATAGTCGTGGATTTCAAGCTGTACGATAGACATGGCCAATGAGACACCTTTTTTGGGGGTGCCGAGTTGACCATGTATCTTAGTGCACTTGTATTCATGGCGAGGCGCAGACGCCGTCTGGAGGTGACAGGTTCAATTCCCGGCACGGTAACTATAGCTTTCGATTTTTATGTTGTCTAGTGTGTTCTTCTATCTTTCTACTTCTTTCTATGAGTGCCGTTCACAATACTTTCTGTTACTTGATTAATTCGTTAATTTTGTTTACAAGTATTGGTGTGTATTTGTGAATTACATGAGCGTGCACGTATATGTGAGAATGTGTGCGCGTGTGAGAGTGTGTGTGTGTGTGTGTGTATATATATATACATATACACACACAACATATATATATATATATATATATATATATATATATATATATATATATATATATGTTGTGTGTGTATATGTGTGTGTTTGTATGTGTGTCTGACAGAAAAAAAGTGGAAAAGGGGGCTGTAACTAGTGGTTGTCTAGGCAAAAAACGGGACATCCAGCTCCCTTTCAAAACAAAATTTCGGGTTTGGGTGGGAGCTTGGGAAGATTTTTTTTTTTCATAAGGAAGGGAGAGAAGGGAAGGAGGGGAAGGGGTGGGGGGGGGGGGGCAAACTAATAGGTTCCTTTTAACCATGTATATAAAATCCTTTTCATGTATTTGTTTGTAGATTTCTTCATATTTCAAGCATATTATTATGTTCATTTCCCATTTAGCATATCATCATCATCATCATCATCATCATCATCATCATCATCATCATCATCATCATCATCTTTAATGATGTTCTAATTGTTAAAACCTATAATAATGTACTTAAAATAATATCAAATGTATATGCACAAACTTTGAAAGAGAATTGTTTTGTGTAGACATTTAAAGGAATCATTTTCATTCCCTCACACTATCACTGGGAGTCGCCTTGACGGCTAGATGCCCGCCTGTGGATCGGAAGGTCGTGGGCTCGCGTCCTGAAGGAGCCAGACATTATTTCAAAAATGACCTTGACTCCCAATTCGACCCAGTCTTAAACGGGTACCAGGTCCAGTCCTGGGAAGTAAAGGCGGAAGGCGTGCTGCTGACCACATCACCCATCAAGTGCCGATCTATAAAAACACAGGTCTAGCCCTATATTGCGAATAGGCCTAAAGTCATAGAATAGGTACGTTTTACACAATCATTGTTAGCTTGGGAAAAAAAGGGGGGGGGGGGTTTACCACTGTAGGAAGTCACACATGTATAAATTAACACGCACATATAGTTTTGTCATAGACTTCGGACATGTCACTACTGGCTGTACCACCAGCATCTTTATCCTCATCACCAACAATCGGCACCTTGAGTGATGTTGACCAGCGGTTCGATTATTCAAAAAAAAATATTGAGGAGCGGCTGGCAGTTAATTTGTGATGGTCCCAAATTAAAATCTAATTGTTGTGGTTGTTTAAAGAATGTGTTCACCTGCCCACACAGCATAAAGTAAGGACAAGAAAATGGCATGGAGTATAAACGCAGCTGCCAAGATGTTGACCATACCATCCAATAGGGAGTGCTGAATGGATTATACAAGAAATGAGGTAGCAACATGTGCTCATTGAGCTTTTGACTTAAAAAATACTTGTTTTAGCTCCAAAAAAGGGTGTAGACTTACAGTATGTATGGCAGATAGGCAGTCTTACTGTTTTTAGTTGTTGCAATGACAGTTAGCCGTTTAGACTGAAATAATATAGTTCCGTCGTCCGGTTGTGTGCATGACGCAACACTGTCAGCTGCGGATTTAATTTAGAACGTCTTTCAGCTGTGGTCAACGTGTGTTGTGTGTTTAACTACCGATTCAGATAACATACAGTTGACAGAGAGCTGTGGTGCCTTATGAGATTAATTGCATGTGCAACTAATGATCTGTTGCAACTGCTGCGACGAACAGAATTTTTATTGCCAGACTGTTTATGTTGGTTCTTTTTAGGGGTGCCTTATGCAGTGGATGCGGGTGTATGCTATTCGCTTTACTGAGACTGCAGTCTGCGTGCAAGTTAATTCCAAACACAATTTCTTTCCACAAGGCACCAGTGATCGAATCCTGTGTTGATTTGCGTTTGGCACAGTACAGAGTAATGGTAATAAAGTAGGGAGATGTGAACAGACGTCAATGCACACTGTTATAAACCATAAGTGCTCTGCCACAAGTACGGACAGGCGAAAAAGAAACTGCCAACCTGTGTCGCCGTCCGCACGAAACTCCGTTTGCTACACAGCGACGTTCTTTTATTTTACCCCACAGTGTTAACTTTAGGTATACCATTTCCTGGAGTCTGGGTGAACGCCGGGAACAGCCCGGTTTCGAAAACCAGCCATGGGCTGCAGCGAGTCACAACTGGATTTGAAAGCGAGTCCCTATCCGACTGTGCTAACGCGCGGTCCCTGTTGGCGCAGATACCAAGTCGAGCAGTTATGAGGGGAACCCGTTTACGCTAGGAAGCTGTACTGTGGTTACCTGAGTTGGTTCATTCAAGAACAGGGCATCACATCTCGTAGGCATGGCCACATAAAACGCTCAGTCCCCCATCTTCAACAGCCTGATCAGAGTTCCAATACAGTGGTACCAGCAGCAGTCGGTTATAGTTTTTCTTTTTTTCTCTATCAGCCAAAAAAGTAAACTGCACAAAGATAAAGCATACATACAATGGGGAAGAAAAAATTTTAGGTGGGGGTTGGAGGTTTTT
>CAJHNH020004083.1:33804-48714 GCA_905116865.2 Candidula unifasciata | reverse complement strand
TGCCGATTGGTCTATAAAAAATAGGCCTAGCTCTATATGCCCTATACTCTTAAAGGCGTGGAAAAGGGTCCTTTTTTACTTTTACTTTGTGTTTCTTGTTTTATTTGTCCATTCATTATGCACACAATGCTATCTGTACAGAAATGGCGCAACGAGGTAAAATCCGATAATGCCTCTATTATACAAGAGAGATCAAGTGAGTAATTAATCAAGCTTCTAATGTGAAATCTGGAGTGCAACCATGGTGGCAAGTAGATTAGCAAGCTTCTAATGTGAGACATTGAGTGCAACCACGGGGCAAGTAAATAAGCTAGAAAATGAATGAATAAAATGCCCCTTTTCTCTTTTGGCATGTTTCTTGTATGTTATGGGATCATTAGTCATTCTCTCACTCACAAGCTTCCTTTTCTGTCCATGGCATGCTGATGTGCAAGGAAATGACAAGCTGGTAGCCTCAAGGTAAGGTTAACTTGGAGGGAAATGACAAGCTGGTAGCCTCAAGGTAAGGTTAACTTGGAGGGAAATGACAAGCTGGTAGCCTCAAGGTAAGGTTAACTTGGAGGGAAATGACAAGCTGGTAGCCTCAAGGTAAGGTTAACTTGGAGGGAAATGACAAGCTGGTAGCCTCAAGGTAAGGTTAACTTGGAGGGAAATGACAAGCTGGTAGCCTCAAGGTAAGGTTAACTTGGAGGGAAATGACAAGCTGGTAGCCTCAAGGTAAGGTTAACTTGGAGGGAAATGACAAGCTGGTAGCCTCAAGGTAAGGTTAACGTGGAGGGAAATGACAAGCTGGTAGCCTCAAGGTAAGGTTAACTTGGAGGGAAATGACAAGCTGGTAGCCTCAAGGTAAGTTAACTTGGAGGGAAATGACAAGCTGGTAGCCTCAAGGTAAAGGTTAACGTGGAGGGAAATGACAGCTGGTAGCCTCAAGGTAAGGTTAACGTGGAGGGAAATGACAAGCTGGTAGCCTCAAGGTAAGGTTAACGTGGAGGGAAATGACAAGCTGGTAGCCTCAAGGTAAGGTTAACGTGGAGGGAAATGACAAGCTGGTAGCCTCAAGGTAAGGTTAACGTGGAGGGAAATGACAAGCTGGTGGAGTTGAAGGTAAGGTTAACGTGGAGGGAAGACAAGCCATGGAACAGATTGATATACTAGATACTCTACGATAAGTAAGACATTTGCAAGAACCAAGTGGGGATTGTGAATCCGCAAACTACAAAAGCTGCGAGTTAAAAAAAAGTGTGGCCAAACAAAAGCACTATGCAAGAAACCAAAGGAAAATATTAACACAGAAATGTTAGCCGCAATACACTAAGGAGTTTACAGATGGGATCCAAGCACGTATAGACCGGATTGTACGATGTACAGTGAGGATAGTCTAACTAAGGTATGCTCTCTAAGTGGGTGGAACATTTTATTTCTATGGTTATATGTAATTTGACATTGGCTCCAGCCGTGTTTATTCCGGGGCTGCAGTTTAGAGGGAGAAAGGGGGCTGCGTGGTCTCGAGGCATGGTATCCACCTCGAGTGCTAGAGGTTCCGGGTTCAATCCTCGGTAAGGGCTGGGATTTTTCCCGTGAACTTGAACTTCTAGTAATTCCCCTGGTCTCTGGGTAGTGAGATCGGATGCCCGTGTTCATTGTGGCGCACGTAAAAAATTCCTTGACAGTTGGAAATCGAAAAGAGTAGCCTAACGGTGCTGCCCGAGTAAACTTTTGAGTCCAAAATCTAGCCAAAGTATTTCAAGATCCTCGTCAGTGCGACAGAGCCTGTGCACTGTGATAACCTTCTTCGGACTCAGAATTGAGTTAGAAGAAGAAAGCAACACTTATGGGTTATTACCCGTGTGCCATGATGTTGATCCGTTGTTCAAACCTCAAACCGCAAGAGGCAAATAAATATTAGATTCGCTGCGTTTTCAAACATGGTATAAATGACGATTAATTAAAGGTTTGGGAAATCCGATGCGTTGGACCAAAATGTGCTAGAAGCAAAGCCAAAGAGAGATCTTGTATTAGAGGAACGGGGATGAGATAATATGAAGGATAATGTAAACATCCTCCCTCTTTAACCTATCTCTAAATTAACAAGAGCTCCAGCGATGTCGTCTCTAGTGGAAGCTAACCCACATTTAAGCTGCCCCAGTAAAAAAAAAAGCAGAAAAGTTCGTTAGGCGGGGGCTAAAGCCAATAGTATCTTATCTTGACAGGACATATTCTGTTTGAAGTCTAATCAGTAGTAACAGTTAAACTATGTACACTATCAAAAATAACAAAAATGTGAGTCAACAAATATAGAAACCTTATTTACTCAGTGACCGTTGCCGGCAGGTGTTACGCCGACAATCGACCTAAACAATATATGATGACACACTCTGAACAATCAAAATACGAGGTGAACAATTATCCACAAGAAATCTATTAGTGAATCAAAACAAATGGAACTATAATTATCGCATTGAACATCTGTTTACTTTACTGAACATAACAATACATTACCAACTAATGTCGTGCACCTCATCTAACAAAAGTGAATATCCCCTAGCGGTGATACACAGTGATATATTTAGCTCTACACAGTTTGACTATTGAAAATGTACCACCGAAATGAAACCAGCCAGACAGACCCATCTCTTGCTCAGCCTAGTCTGGCGCATCTGTGCTGCGGACCACGTGTGGCTGTACAACCATAAAGCGGCTGACGGGAGTTCGAGAGACATACACACAGAAACCCACGGCACTGTACAAGGCCTTTTTATAGACACCGTGGCTCCTTGAGATGCCAGATCTTACTGCATATGCAGTCAAACTAAAATTAATAGTATGTTGCCGCCATGCTGCAGAAAGATGCACACAAAGGTGCTAACTCGTACACAACACTAGGGAATTGAATGGAGGTAGGGTGGGAAGAGGTAGGGACTTTGGCTTAGGCGTATTACTAATTTCTGGGAAGGGTGCTCTCAAGAATCATAAGCCTTCTTAAGTATTTAGTAATACTAACGGAAGAGGAATAGTCGATTAACACTGATCAGTTGTCTACCCCCTATAACTGAATTGCCCCCAGCCAATAAAGTGTTGATCCACCACAGCATGTGTGCTTCCATGGAAGCTGGGGAAAGAAAAAAAAAAGAAATCATGGGCTGTAAATACCAAATGTGCCATGAAATAGAAACGCTCCGCGCAGATTGGCAAGAATCGCTACAGGTAGTTAGTTAGTTAGTTGGGATAGGATCATTGCACTCCGGACATGTCGATAGGTGCTCAGATGCTTTCCCTAATATGAACCCTAGCATCCTATGACTAATAGTGCCAGGTCTTTGTTGATGGATAAGTCTCCAATCGCTACGTCCCGTGTACTTGACGCATGCAAGTTGAGTTGAGTTGACTCAAGAACCGACATCACTACACTCGGGGCATTCCCATAAGGGCTCTGTCCCCGTCCTCAGCAGCCAGTGAAGAGTTCCGATACCAAAGGTGCCAGTAGAATTCTGATTAAACGCCCGTCTTGTCTTTTCTCTGAGCCTCGAGCATCTGCCAGAATCTTTCCTCACTACCAGCTGCATCAGTCTCACTAGACTGTGGTGATCCATCTGCTCATCTGAACTGTACACGCTCTCCCACAAGGCAAGGCATGCAGGTGTGTCGAGAAAAGTAGATCAGACAGACTGGTTGTGTACCGCATGGTGGTAAACTGATGATTGACACTTGAGATGTGGTCCGTGCTCTTTCGAAGCCTGTAAAACGTAAAGAGGCATAAATGAATCATCTCGATCTTACGAGATGGACTGTGAAGAATGGCTCGTAGACCTGACCAAAACCCAACACTCAGAGGAAACATGGCTCGTTGATCTGACCAACACGCAACACTCAGGGGAAATATAGCTCGTTGATCTGACCAACACCCAACACCCACAGGAAACATGGCTCGTTGATCTGACCAACACCCAACACCCACAGGAAACATGGCTCGTTGATCTGACCAACACCCAACACCCAGAGGAAACATGGCTCGTTGATCTGACCAACACCCAACACCCAGAGGAAACATGGCTCGTTGATCTGACCAACACTCAACACTCAGGTGAAATATAGCACTGACCACACCCAAACCCCAGAGGAACATGGCTCGTTGATCTGACCAACACCTAACACCCAGAGGAAATATATCGTTGATGATCTGACCAACCAAATGAAAATTCTTCGAAATAATTCACGTATTTTTAGCTAGGATTAACATTGTATCCTGTGAAAAAAAATCAAAAAAAATCGCCGGAATGTCAAAACAAACTATAAATGTCACACAATTTACATGAGTGCAAGCACTGACAACAATGAAGGTTACAAAAAATGGAATGTAAGAATACAATCAATTTAAGACAATGAAGAAAAATAAATGGGAAAACCCTACAGAATTATAAAACAAGATTAAGTTAATGCAACACAACGGTAAATAATAATACAAAGGAATTATTTCCATAAAGGATAGTAAGTATCTCTGCTGTTTGTTTGTGCTCTTAAGGCAGAGGGTATCTTTCGCGGACTGCCTATTTCATTCCGTGAATTGTAATGGAGATCGATGGGGGTCGATCAATGAGGGTTATCACTGAAGATAATGAGTTCGTTCTTTGTGCGACATTTCCGGCAGGGGGTATCAGTTCTGCTGAGACATGGAATAAAACCGCAAGTTTGTCAGTCAACAAGTAGTGCTTGAAAATGATAGGTAATATGACTGGAAACGTTGGTAGCGAGTTGCGGAGACTAGCTAGTTGATGTTAGCTTCTTGGGTTCCAATCCCCAAAGAGTTCGGTTTAAAAAAAATCTTTTAAACTCACAGGCCGTAGGTAGGCGGCGTTGAGTTGAACTGAGCTAAGTCAAGAATTGACATCACAACCCTCAGGGCATTCCCATGCGTGCTCCGTCTTCAACTTCAGCAGCCAGCGCAGAATTCCAATACTGATGGTACCAGTTACGATCTGGTTATGTCCGTCTTGCCCTTCCTCTGAGTGTAGTGAGCTGGCCAGACCCTCTGGTTACACCCATATATCTCATTCTCTTAGGGCCAAAATAATTTTGGTTTCTCTACTGATTCAGTTGCTTGTTCATAAAGGACCTTGACCACATCTGCCTTGTCATGTATCAATTCACCAGCCAGTGGTGCAGATCCAGCCAATCTGTCTGCCTGTTTATTCCCCACCAAGCCGGCATAGTCTGGAAAAAAAGACCCAAAGTATGCTCACTACCCGAGACCTTCCAAGTGAAGCTTGCCACTCTGCTCAAAGCATCGCTGTCTTCACCTTTCTCGTCATGCTTTCAGAGTCTGTTACAATTACGACATGTGAATACATTGTCATGGGTAGGAGGATTTAGGTATAAGCTCAATAACCTGCAGCTTGTGGCAGCCTATTATAAGTGGCGTCAACAAATTCCTATTTGTTTCCTTCTTACAAAATGCAATTTTCTGTAAATATATTCAAATTGGGGTTTTCTGTTAAAAGTGCTCTTTATAAAGACGATTACGTGGTATAATTTCTGGGATTCTGCAAACACATTCTTAAGTTTCTTTCTTTGGCTAAAAATCAAACGACAACATATATTTTTTCTCCTCATGTTTAAAAGGCATATTTATTTTACTGTTTCTGAGATAAAATGGTGTGATGTATAATGGTAAAGGGCCTCATGACTCTATATAGCGTAGGGCCTCATCAGGTCTAACTCCGGCCGCGTAGGGGGAAATATCCTGGGTAGAGCAGATACCAAAGTGATACTGTCTGACCCTTCCTCCCTTCCCTTTCTCCCTCTCATACAGCAAACACTATGTACTATGCATTAGTGGGATTCCTTTTTTCTTTTTCTGCCATTTGTTTCCTCTCCCCTCCTCTAAATGGAAAATAGGCCGTCCACCAACTCTCGCCCTGTCATTCTATACTTTCCTATCGCGTGCAGGTCACCCCCCCCCTCCCCCATGTCTTCCTCACCTTTTTATTTTAACCTCTTGTTTCCTTCTCCAATTAATCGGATTCTGTTACTTTTCCAGGTTAGGTTAACTTAAATCTCCTCTAACAAACTAGGTCCCTTTTTATCCACATCTTTGTTGGGCTGGTAGACTTTCCTAAAGGTTACAGGTGTGTCTCGCTCTATTGTTTGCTTTCTGTAGTGTCTTGCATTTACGTTTTCATTCCGAGAAAAAGAATGCCTGTAACATAGGTTGCAGAACTCTCTAAGCGGGTTGTGTTAGGGCCAGTTTCTCCATGCTTTTGGAGTGTTAAAATCGCTGGCGAGCTGAAATATGCAACACGCGATATCAACGGCATTGCGGAATACCCTCGTAACCTTGTACCAAGGTGACAGGTCCAGGAACTACCAATCAGAAGTGAGCCAGTGTGTTAATGGGCGGGGCGTTGGAGATCAACGTTACTTTTACCTGCTATTGCTATGCAATAGTTGGATTCCTTTTTTTCTTGTTCTGCAATTTGTTTCCCATCCCCTCCTCCAAATGGACAATAGGCCGTCAACCAACTCTCGCCAAGCCAGTCTATCCTTTGCTATCGTATGCAGGTCACCACCCATGCCTTCCCCACCTTTCTATTTTGAACATCTTATTCCCTTCTCATATTAATGGGGATTCTTCTACTTTTCCCTCGTTTTTAAAAAGGTCATGAAAATCACTGACCTAATTAATAGTTACTACTAGAGTGAAATGGTTGTGAGGTAAAGGCTTGATCATGCCATGCCCCACTGACTGATAACCATGATTAAGCTACCTCATGACGTCACCGACCGAAGGTGGTTACTGTCTTCAGTGTTGTTACCGAATCTCTTTCACTGTTGTTAGTATGTACGGGACCCTTATGTGGGGACCCTTATGGTCAATACCCTTATGTAAGGGACCCTTATGTACGGGACCCTTATCCACGCCTTCATGCGTATGGGGCGTATGGGGCTAGACCTATATTTTGTAGACTAATTGGCACTGGGTGGGTAATGTTGTCAGCAGCAAGCCAGTCCCCGGTACTTTCATTTTATACTGTACAATCTCCTCGGCTTCCTGACTTGGTAGGGAAATCCCCAGAACGTCCCATAGTATGGGGGAGGGGGGAGGGTGGCTTAGGGTTAGGCTTAGTAGTAGTTGCTTTTCATTAAACACTAGCCCTAACCCTAACACCCCTCCGCCTTACCTCCCAAAATATGGTACTGTCCAGGAAAGCTCGTTATATGATGTATTGGCTCTTTAATTTACCTACCATTTTATCTTTTCACGAACAATTAAGTGACACACCTTTTTTAAACAGTAAACACACTTAAAAACCATTTATTTATCAGAAGAATGTACAGAGAGAGGAGGAAGAGAAAAAGAAAAAGAGGAAGAATGGGAAGAGGAGGAAGGAAGGAGGGAAGAAGAAGAATAGATGACGAGGAGCAGGAGGCGGCGCAGAAGGAGCAGTAGGAGATAACGAAGAAGAAGAAGAAGAAGAAGAAGAAGAAGAAGAAGAAGAAGAAGAAGAAGAAGAAGAAGAAGAAGAAGAAAAAAGAAGAAGAAGAAGAAGAAGAAGAAGAAGAAGAAGAAGAAGAAGAAGAAGAAGAGAAAGGATCAGTTATGTTGAGGAACAAGGAAAGGATGAATATTTGTTATGTAATTATTTGTTCAACACTTTAACACCCCACCTGTCTGTCATACAAAAAGCCCAAATGCGTCAGAAATATCAGCAATTTACAAAAACCCAAGCAATTGTGCTATATTTCAGAAAAAAAGTGATATTCTGAAACTCTGTCTAAGACGCAATGATAAAGTCATACAACGTATGATCATGTGGCTTCATGTGGCCTGACACGCGGCAGTTTTCTGTTGGCTTCCTTTTTATAAAATTATTAACATCTCAAAGGAAACAAAAAAAATATTCTGCTTGAAGATATGTTGCAGTAGTAGTTGCTGTTAATTAGGGACATCATTGTTCTCGACGAAATGAGGTCAGGTAATTGTCGTGAAATGGGTGGCGATATACAGCCGCTGTTTTTTTAAATAGCATTCATAAAGCTGCTAGAACCGCAGCAGCAGTTCAGAAGAGACAAGCCAGGAAAGACACTGAAGCAAATCACCAGAGAGATGCGGCTTCTATTCCCTGTCCATAATGCTCAAGAACCTCCAGTGCTAGAATTGGCCTTATCAGCCATCTGCGCTCTCACAGAACCTAACCCAGTCACTTTTGGATGAAAGATCTGGTCATCATCACTTATGTTGGATGAACAAGAACACAACGATACCATTCCACTGACTACCAAGTACCTGGGATTTATGGTTGGTTGAGACATTTCTTTTCTGGGTCTAGTACCAGCTACGATTATTGCGAACACCAGCAACTGTTTACAGAAAATGTAATACATCACTCAATGTATAATTTACTAGTTCAATCAGTCTTGCTTAATAGTGAGGAATATATGCCGACGATAAACTGGTGATGCAAGATGACCGAGTAGACTTTCAGTGGCCCTTATTCAACTAATGGATCACTTGCTCAATAGTTATATCAGCAATACACTAACAAGTCTTTTGTTTGCTGATATACTGGCACAAAGTCCGAATAGTTCCAAATCTCCCCAATTGAAGACTCTAACCCACACGGTTGGCACCTGATGACACAAGTACGATTCAAGTATGCTCTGCTAGCACACTATACCTGCACAAAGTCCGAACAGTTCCCAATCTCCTCAACTGAAGACTGTAACCTGCAAGGTTCGCACCTGATGAAACAAGTACGATTCAAGCATACTCTGCTAGCACACTATCTTAGCACAAAGTCTGAACAGTTCTCCCCAGTCTCCACAAGTGGACGGAACACAACACACCCTCGCACTTTATGCACAGACGGCTGCTACGGCCCCCTTCCGCCCAATCGCACAGTATCCATCTTTCACTAATGGCCGCGACCATCGTCTGGCTACTCTATCCAAGTAGACCTAGCCGTCTGAGGTCTTAAGGTAGTCCCACCAAATTGGTGAATAAACTTCAGTACGTCGTCCTATAGCTCGTCACTGACGCCTCACAATCACCCCAGGATGCTGGTCAACAGACAGTTAGTTAGTTGACAGATTATCGTCATTGCATATCGAACCATTCAGTCCATAGGTGCTCAGATCCCCTCTTCAGTATCTCTCTCAGCGTTTAGTGGCTTATGACACCAGTTCTGTGTTGGTTACTATTCCTCTTTAGGTCCCTGTGTAGCGCTCTTGTCTGGCTTCACACCTTTTGATGTTATGTTCGTGTAGTCTCGTCAGTGTTGCAGATTCATAATCATTGCTTGATTCGTTTAATAGAACTGCCTCTCTGAGGACATTTAGTATATCAGCCTTGTCCATTGCTCGTCTGTTTCCTACACACAGTTACCACATCCAAGCAGCGTGATACACTGATGCACCAGTCCCGACCCCACTACACATTGGGTTTAGGTTTAGGTTTGAACAACGGATCAACATCATGGCACAAGCGCAGCGTGCCAACAACTACTTCCTTCTCTGACGAATGTCTACACTGACGGCATTCAGAACTCCGCTTTTTAATACATCAGATACGTCTAGACAGTTCAGGCGCTCTGACAGAATAAAACATATTTTTAAAACTGTCACACAACATGAAGATATGACCGACCTATTTCCCTGATGGCTGGAATCACAGGTCTGTTTCTACGTGTATGTGCTGAGTGATTGTACGAGCATGATCGTGTGGGCGAGGGCAGGCTACATACGCAGATAGTGGATTGAGGCATTGCAAAAACTCTTCAGTGCATGCAGTTACCTTGATCTTTTTCCAGAATATGCAGGTGTTGTTGACAATGAAAGAGCTGATAGATTGGCCGGTTCTGTCTGAATCGCAGAGGGCCAGTCCATGGTTCGTGCTGACATTGTTAATTCCCTTGGATAGACAGGACTATCCGAGTCTTTTAGGAGCAGCGTGTCCACATCACTGCTAAGAATGCGAAAAATGGAAGTAAAGATCAGTACGACCAAGAATGAAGAGCACACGTACATACACGAAGTCTTGTTACCCAGGATAGGACTGGCACTATTTCCCATGGGATGCTGATGTATATGATGAGTGGGGAGTCTGAGCACCTATGCACGTGTGCGAAATGCTTTGAAGATAACCCATAACTCAAAACTGTCTGAAGGCTACTGAACCAGACTACCAAGATATTCGTCTCCGGTAGCTTTTACTATTTTTTAATGGAGAAAGACATCATCATCATAATCATCATCATAATCATCATCATCATTATCATCATCATAATCATCATCATCATCAAGTGCCTTGTCAGCTGGCGTAGGCGTTCATGCATCTCCACAGATCTCGGTCTTTAGTGTTCTGGATTAGTTTCACTGATGATATTCCTCCATGCCCCTGTCTTAAGCCAACCACAATAACTTCTTTTGCTCTGCTTCTGCCTCTTCTACCAGTGATCTTTCCAGTCGTCACGATGTTTTCCATTGTTCCTTTTCTCATCACACGACCAACAAACTCTGTCTCCTTCTCATTGTTGTAAATAATGTTGTACTATCTTTAGTCATTTCCATGCAATCATTGTTAGTAGTTCTGTCAGTACGAGGTATTCGCAACATTGTTCTCAAGAACCACATTTCAAGACTCTTCTTCTTCTTAAAATCCATGCTATGTCTCGTTGGTAGTCATGTCTGTCCACAACCTTCTGTCTCGTGTACTTTTAATCAGCTCTGACACAGATAACCCTCCATGCAATGATATCAAACTGTTTAGCATCTGTTCCAACGTTCTTACTGTTACGATGTACCTCAGTTTTTTTTTCTTCTCGTCACATGACCAAAGAATGAAGATTGTCTCTTTCTGATGTGAGCAGTCAGTTCTCTTTATGAGTCAGTTTCTTTCTAGACATCCTCATTACTCTTTTAATCTGTCCAGGGTATTCTCATCATTCGTCTATAAAACCACATCTAAGCAGCTTCCAAGTAAGTTTTCACTAATTTACTACCTGTCCATGATTCACTTCCGTATGTCAATAAAGATGTATAGCACTGCTCCATATTGTCAGGGTAGCCTTAGTGCTCTAACACTGTCTGCTTGTTAGTAGAATCTTTACCGAGACAGAAGAAGTAGGATAACTTTTCCACTGTGTTCCACCAGAGTTGCCTCTTCTCGTTGGAAAATATCTTGTTCAGTGAGTTAATCACTGAGACCAGCCCACTTTCGATCAAAGGTTGCACAATAGGCTATTGAATCCTGGAACAGTACGCCAAATTGGGCCTAATGACATCACTAGTAATGCATTCTCCAGAACCTTAATTTTACAAGTTAACATTTTTAACACTAAAACTAGGTCTCTGTGGTTCAGTGGTTAATCCGCTTGTATTGCGCTCTGAAGATCGTGGGTTCGTGTACGGACTTCGTTGTTGGGTTCACAGGTGCAATTATTTTGTTTTTATTTTTACATAAATCCCTGGAGATCACAGTTTAAGGATTTAAAGTAATCCGTTAATTTGCAAACAGAACATTATGATGACTGACTGACGTTTCACCGCACCAGGATATCACACCGGGTGACACAAAGTGCCAACACTCGGATGAGGATCACTGAGGGCAGATCCCAGATACCTTCAACCCGTTATAATTACGGCCCCCCGACCACAGCCGCGATTGGGCTTGAAAATAACGAAAAACTGCGTCCCACTAGAATATTAGAGACTGACATGGCAGTGTACGTTTCAAGATTTCTTTGGTGTTGTTATTGACTTTCAAGCGAAGAAGTGATATCACAGCACTCATGACATTCCCACAAGTACTCCATCCTCATTTTCAGCACCCAGCGAAGTACCAGCATAAATTGTATGATATGTCCGTCTTGCTGTCCCTCTGTGTGGAGTGTCGACCAGACCCCGTGGTCACCCCTAGCTGTTTCATTCTCTCCAGACCACACTCTACTCGTGATTCTGCAATGTCCACTTTCTCTGTGCTGAGAACTGCGAGGGTGAGGTTAAAGAACCTCATTGTCAATATTTATGAAATGCTCATCACGGAAACCAGTAAATTACTGGTTTCCCCAATATATGCATTTTGGTTTGCGGATATGACGGTTTGACAGATTCAAAAGTTAATGCTACCCTTATTTAAAAAAAAAAAAATAATGAATTAACCATACACGCAGGCATACACATATGAAGTGTTATTATCAATGGATGGCTGGATGGATGAATAAATAAATGGATGCATGCATGAAAGGATGGATGGGTGTGAGCATGTGTACATAAACGAATGTTAATATTTGCCATTCATGTGTTTGTGGTTTTACTTTCTAATGATATTACGCATATTACTATAAACAAAATTTGTTTATTGGTAAAATATACCTGCTGGGTGAATAATGGGCTTTCAGAGGGGTCGAAATGTACTGACCTTGTGTTTGTGATCTTTTGAAAAGATCGTTCGTTTGTTCTCTTCCTTTTTTTTCTGTGACTCTTACTCTCTTTCCATTTGTCACTGTCGCTTTCTCTCTTACTCTCTTTCTCATTGTCACTGTCGCTTTGTCTGTTACTCACTTTCTCATTGTCACTGTCGCTTTCTCTCTTACTCTCTTTCTCATTGTCACTGTCGCTTTCTCTCTTACTCTCTTTCCCTTTGTCACTGTCGCTTTCTCTCTTACTCTCTTTCTCATTGTCACTGTCGCTTTCTCTCTTACTCTCTTTCTCATTGTCACTGTCGCTTTCTCTCTTACTCTCTTTCCCTTTGTCACTGTCGCTTTCTCTCTTACTCTCTTTCTCATTGTCACTGTCGCTTTGTCTGTTACTCACTTTCCCTTTGTCACTGTCGCTTTCTCTCTTACTCTCTTTCTCTTTGTCACTGTCGCTTTCTCTCTTACTCTTTTCCCTTTGTCACTGTCGCTTTCTCTCTTACTCTCTTTCTCATTGTCACTGTCGCTTTGCCTGTTACTCTCTTTCCCTTTGTCACTGTCGCTTTCTCTCTTACTCTCTTTCCATTTGTCACTGTCGCTTTCTCTCTTACTCTTTTTCTCATTGTCACTGTCGCTTTCTCTCTTATTCTCTTTCCCTTTGTCACTGTCGCTTTCTCTCTTACTCTCTTTCTCATTGTCACTGTCGCTTTCTCTCTTACTCTCTTTCCCTTTGTCACTGTTGCTTTGTCTCCTACTCTCTTTCTCATTGTCACTGTCGCTTTGTCTGTTACTCACTTTCTCATTGTCACTGTCGCTTTCTCTCTTACTCTCTTTCTCATTGTCACTGTCGCTTTCTCTCTTACTCTTTTTCCCTTTGTCACTGTCGCTTTCTCTCTTACTCTCTTTCTCATTGTCACTGTGTCACGATACGATCTCAGTGGTTCCAGAAGTTAGTACTTGTAATAAGTTCTTCTGGTTCTAAAGAGACAGAATTATATTTACTCTGCGCTTTATCCTAATATTGCTTTAAACCGCACAGATTTAAATTGTTACCAGTCCTTCTTCGAGACAAGCCACTGCGCTTTGTTTAAAATTACCCAACACTACGTAATACAGCCCGCTGGTTCAGACTAGGGATGTTAGATTGAATTCTCATGCCAGTGTCAGAATGTTATCTCCTGACCAGACTGTAGAGACTGAGCGGGGCCCTTTTGACCAGGTAAATTGAGTGGACGCTAGACATTGTGGAGCCCAGAGGTCAGAGTTTCACACGTCAGTGTATTTCGGGGGAGAACAGGTGTGTGGCAATTAGGACTGTTCGATCTGGGTCAAGTAGGAAACACAATGGCTTCACTGACCGTCTTTCACACCGGCCAGTTAGATTCGGTGTAAACTAGATTGGGGCACTTAAGAATGTTTGCTCTAGGGATGTCAGTCCAGAATTGACTGACAGGCCACTTGTTAGCTAATTTGATTTGATAGGTACTCCGGAGGCGTGGCTTAAGCCATCATCTTGAGGGTTGGGTAAAAACTAAGGAAAGGGAGGAGTTTAATTTGGACAATAGATTGATACTTATACTTCGAGCCTGTGGAATTTCCGTCATTAATCGCAGCCTGCCGGCAAACAACACAGATCGACCTAAAAGGTAAATTTTACGGTCGCATTCTGTTTTGGCGATTAATGGAAAGTTCCCAGGTAAGAGCAAATATTAATTTTAATCTTGTATACTTAGGTTAGGGAGTTAAGCTTTTAGTCTATACTACCTTTTCCTAATTTGTCTGCACATTCTGCTTGAAATAGTTCTTTGTGAATGTTCAGTATCTCAGTTAGGGAACTGCTAAACTATTCCTATTTCTTGTATGTTTGTGTCACATGTTTTTCATTGTATGTTTTCATGTGTATAAAATAAGATGTGAACAATGACGTTTGCTATAATGAAATGTAATTATATTGTTTTCACGATCAGCCAAAATATGAGTTGGGACTGTGGGAAATGATGCCCAAATATGTGCAGGGATGCTGCTACGTTTTGTGTGCCCACCATGTGCTCACTTAATGTGTTCACCTAAACAGGGGATTTATAACCTCAGGGGAAGAATGATGGGTGTATAGAATTCACTGTCACTGAAAGATAATATTCAGGACAGCGTGCACATATAAATTGTTTGCGTTTTCAGCACATAACCTGCTCCACGTGGTCATGTAAAATCTATGTCAGCCAATTCGAAGTCTGAGTGAAGACGGACAACAGACTTAGAAAGTCAACTATCATGACATAGCATTTGAGGGAAGGCAGGATATGTGACGCCCATGTAAGACAAAAGACCTTCAGACTAGACTGGAGAGCACGTTGAATATGAGGAGGAGTGATGGGCTATATCTTATTATTATATGTTGTATTAATTGATACATGTATTCTTAGTGTAAGTCAAGATACTACACGTATGTGTTTTGTTTCCATGATTACAGCGCCCATGTGACGATCAGTCCATGAAAGTAGAC
>CAJHNH020004083.1:0-29016 GCA_905116865.2 Candidula unifasciata | reverse complement strand
GCATTTGGGGGAAGGCGGGGATATAAGAACGAGGTGGGGATGAAGTGGAGAAAAAGCTGAAACAGGCAGACAACAGGCAAGGAAGAGTTGGACAAGCTTGACAGTTCCTCACGGCTGTCAGAGGCTTATAAGTTGAGTTAACCCCTTTATGTTAACCTATTATCATCATTATCATACCACTCTAAACCCCGAGCTTTTTCTCGCTGAAGCTTACCACTATCATCAAATTAACCAGTCACTGTTTGTGTAAATCAACAAACTGGGAATTTCATTGTAGTAAATAAAGCTGTATGTTAAGTTTTAAACTACATAGTTTGTTAAATTCCAAATGTCTGTTCTTACATGTTTAAGTAAACTGTTAAGATAGAATACCATTTGGTGGGGGCTCAAATAATATAATAATTCTTTAATTATTCATAATAAAACCGGGAGAAGGTAGATGACGGAGGAATCACTTGCCCTGTCTAATTATTCATTAAGTATGATAGACATCTAAAATTCCTTGCCTTCTCTTGTGGGTACCAAGTGCAGCTAATGTTAAAGTACTTAACGAGCCAATATGGTTGTTTTCTTGGGTATCCAGGACTTTGTCTGAGAGCAACATAGCTCAGATTTTAGTTCGTTAATCTGGTGGAGGGAATGTGTTGAGAGGGACATCCCTACTCAACATTATAAACATTTAAACCACCCGTCACGTCACACACTGTCGCTTTGTCTGTTACTCTCTTTCCCTTTGTCACTGTCGCTTTCTCTCTTACTCTCTTTCCCTTTGTCACTGTCGCTTTCTCTCTTACTCTTTTTCTCATTGTCACTGTCGCTTTCCATCTTATTCTCTTTCCCTTAGTCACTGTCGCTTTCTCTCTTACTCTCTTTCTCATTGTCACTGTCATTGTCACTTTGTCACTCGCTTTGTCTCCTACTCTCTTTCTCATTGTCACTGTCGCTTTGTCTGTTACTCACTTTCTCATTGTCACTGTCGCTTTCTCTCTTACTCTCTTTCTCATTGTCACTGTCGCTTCTGTCACTGTCCTTTGTCCCCTACTCTCTTTCTCATTGTCACTGTCGCTTTGTCTGTTACTCACTTTCTCATTGTCACTGTCGCTTTCTCTCTTACTCTCTTTCTCATTGTCACTGTCGCTTTCTCTCTTACTCTCTTTCCCTTTGTCACTGTCGCTTTGTCTCCTACTCTCTTCCTCATTGTCACTGTCGCTTTGTCTGTTACTCACTTTCTCATTGTCACTGTCGCTTTCTCTCTTACTCTCTTTCTCATTGTCACTATTGCTTTCTCTCTTTCTCGCATGCATTGCTTCGCCGAAGTTTTTCTTTCTGCACTGGTGTTTGTCTCTCCACTACTTTCAAACGAATCGGTACGGTCATGAGTTGATTGCATGTTTATCACTCATCATAAGTGGCTGAGTAGTCCCGAGGCATAGCATCCACCTCGAGTGCTGGAGGTCTCGGGTTCAAATCCCGTTGAAGACTAGGATTTTTCACGTGGACTTCTAGTAATTTCCACTGATTTCTAGGCAGTAGGACAGGACGCGTGTGTGTATTGTTACGCATATAAAAAAAAATTCCTTGACAGTTGGAAATTGAAAAGAGTAGTCTAACAACGCTGTCAAGGACAAATTTGGGAGTGAAAATTCTAAGAATTTAAGGATCCTCGCTGGTGCAACAGAGTTCCTGCACTGCGCTGAGATTTTTCAAACTCAGGCTTTATTTAAAAGTAGAACAGATCACTTATGGGTTACACTCGTGTGGACTGCTGTTGTTCTGTTAAATAAACATAAACTCATCACTTGATGAGAGGACACATTAACATGTAATGAGATAATCTTTTCATTTATTTAGAATTATCCTTATCTGTCATGGTTAAATGGTTCAACATAAAAATGACCGATCTACAACTTTCACAATAACATCATCATCATCATCATGTTGTAGGTCCTTTTCCCTGGAAGACCACTTAGTCAAATGCCAACTCTCCTGCCTGGTAAACGTTCATGCCTTATGCATCCTTGCCATCCTGTGCCCATCGTCAAGCAGGTTGGCAGCTGCGTCTTCTTGCAGGAAGCATACCCTCTGTGGAAGGGAAATACCTGGTATACTAAAGACATTCTATCCATGACAGGTGTCTGACATATTGCGTGTTTCTATTTTGAGTTGACCGCATAAATTAAGCGGTCAAACTCACAACCGTAGTCCAACAACATCGCAGAAACAAAGATAACGTAAGCCCGGACAAACATGCCAGTCTGTCTGATGTCGTCGTTTGTTTGTTACAAGTTAGAATCAAGCATCGTAGACGTGCCCAGATCATACTCAAACACGACGAAAACAAAAATAACACACACACGCGCCTGCCCGCACACACACACACACACACACGAACGCACGCGCTCACACACGCCCGCGCGCGTGCGCACCCACACACACTAACACGCCCACAAAACATCCCGTGGTAAACATACAAACATTCATTTCTAGCTATGAAATAGCGGTGGCTGCGAAATAGCGGTGGCTGCGAAATAGCGGTGGCTGCGAAATAGCCTCCAATTTGTTATGGTTACATATTTCAGGACATTTCTTTCTGACGTTATGAATTATAATTTGGGTTATCATCACGGCACTCATATTCCCCCTTCAACATACACATCAGCGTCCCGCGGTTAATAGTCCCAGTCATATGCTGGCTGACAAGACTCCTCGTGCTTCTGGTGTGCTTCTCGTGCTTGGCTGTGTTGACCTTCCGATACTGCACTCTTAGCAAAGATGTGTATGTGCTGCTTCCAAAATCCTCTGATTGTCCTAACTCTCTAATAGCATCAACAATGTCTGCATGTAACCAAGACACAGCCGGCTAATATGTGGGCTCTTTCATTGCCAACAATACCCGCATGCCCTGGACACAGATGAAGGTAACGCCACGCACACCAGAGTTTTTGCAATGGCTTGATCCACTGTCTGCGTACGAAGCCCGCCTAGACCCGCCAGATCATACTCATTGAATCACTCAGCACACACACTTGACAATAGCCCTGCGATGCTAGCCACATGAAAGGACGTGTTACCGCCATCACCTCCATTGTCATGCTGTCACTAGTCATACAGGAGGCACCATAGGTCTCCTGGACTGTTCTGCCTGCAGAGCACGCAGTGAATGCCTATGCACCTCTAGGTGTATTGGGGTATACAGCGAAGACCTATATTGCATAGACCGACTGGAACAAGTTGGTTGATGTGGTCAACCTCACGCCGGCCACCTTTACTTCCCTGAATGTTACCTGGTAAACATTTTAGGCTGGGTCAACCTGGGAGCCAAAACCATTAAAAAAATAATTAGGCTCGGGGTTCAAACACATGGCCTTCGAGCTCCAGCCGGACGTGTAGCCACTACACCACATCGGCTCTCACTGAGACCATAATATGGGTACAAAAATGAAGAGGCGTGGCCTCAGATTCAGACTTAGACACAGACTGACATTGATACTCATGAACACATGAACAGATACGCCTAAATCTTACTGCCTCACACATACACACAAGACCACACATCTACACTAGCAAACACATACGTATAGACCATACATACAAACATGCACTTATGTCGGCGAGCAAATTTTACTTGCACAACTATATCCAGATTATAAATTCTCGCCCCTGTTTCAATAGCAGTTACTTAAAATTGTTGTCAAAAATGTGAAACTGTAATAATGAAACACACAGTTGTTTCAGTTTCAGACCTGAGACGTTGTCAGAAAGCCGTTAATAAATTCGACTTTCTGTTAATTTATTATTCGTATTAAACAGATAATCATGACAGATAAGCTATCTCACTATAAGTTTTTTTACAGCTAGCTGTTTCACGTAATTTGTGTTGCACGAAATATTTCGCAATATGCATGCAAGATTGTTGGAGCATACGTCATTGTTTTAGGTTCGCTTGCATAGAGTAAATGACATTTTAATTAAGTAGTTAACATAAATAGAAGTGATTGCAAGGTCACTAATATCAAGAAGAACTAAATTTAAAACAAACAATGACTAGAAGTCTCGAGAGGCCAGACAACCAAGTTCATTTACAGCCAAGGGCAACGTGAAACCAGAATACGCAATAGGAGAAAATGTGGACACATAGGTTTATCCAGAGCAGAAATATAAATAATTTGAAAAATAAATACGTATTATTGTGTTAAATTTATGAGTTTTAAACATGTTAACACATTTAAAAATAATTAATACACTGTTAATATATAAATAATAACATCAAGGCAAAACAACAAAACAAAACAAACATTTCTGGCAAAGTCATGTGCTACAAGTATAAAACAGGGATCTTTAGTGTATTAATAAGCGGAAATAAAAGGGAGGATATATCTGAGGAGGGCTGCCTGAATAACAAAAAGAGATATAATTACAAACGAAGAAATTAGATGAAGACCTGGCCTGAAGCCAGTCATACCATTCTTGCAAGGGCAAGAAATGAAATGACTTGGTCATCTGACGAGGATGCTCTGACAGCAGCTGCCAAAGAGGGCTAGCTGTAGAACGATCATGAATACTGAGCCAGAGGAACAGCCTAAAATATACAATGAAGGCGTAAAGAACAGCCTCCAAAAAAAGAGACCAACTTATACGATGCATTAGAAAGAACACTGGACGAGCTTCACATTTTTTTTTAACTTAAAATGTTTACTTCGCCAAGGTAACAGCAGAAAGAGTTGAAACTACTGAGCGATTCTTCTCCGGTAATTGGTAGTCGTAAACCGAAAGATTTCTTGCCTCTTTTATTAATCAGCTCATTGGATGAGTGGCGATTCTATCCAAGCTTCGTTTTTTTGTTTTCTAGATTTGATTTCCAGTTTTTCAGTTTTTTTCATCACTTCTATTTGGTTGGATTGATTTCTAGTTATTGTTTGCAGCGTGTCATCACGGCTGAGTTTCTCGTATATCTGCTACACACATGCCACTGATGTCTGTGCTGTATCAGGGACAGTGGGGCTGTCACTTCATACTGTGGGTAGTTTTTTTGTGTGTGGCCTACTGCTTTGCTGGTGCACCAAGGGGTATTAACCTAGTACTCCACCTCGAACTAGACAAACCTGCCACTGAGCCGCCCTCACACAGAAAGCCTTTTTCAGGGTCATATATTTAACTTTTGGCTTTTATTTTTGTTTCGCATTATACATGTGTATGTACGTGAGTGTATTTTTTTCGGTCAATTTGTTTTTCACGTTTTTTTCCTTCTGTCCACACATGTTTAAGAAGTAGTGGACATAAATAGGTGTAGATAGAGTAGATTGAAAATGCAAAGTTGTGAGGACTTACAGAGAGGCCGGAAGGTGGAGGTAGAGAGATAGCTTTGAGAGATCTGAATTTTTTGGCCTTTAGTGTGCGCCGCTGACTTCTGTGTCGTCATCGTTGGTGGGTTTGGTTAGCTGCTCACCGCCCTTGCGTCTGATGTTGTGTTCGCCTTGTCCGGAGAAGGGCGGGGGGGGGGGGGGTCTCATTCCAGACTGTTTTACCAGTTTCTGCAGCTGCTGAGCACTGTTCACATTTAAGCATTCAACAATGGATATCGGTTTATTCCGCTTGCTGAAATAATCCAGCTGCTTTTCTCTATTAGTCAAGCAGGTAGTGGGACATTTACTTCTGAGTTTTG
The DNA here is from genome assembly GCA_905116865.2 of Candidula unifasciata. Taxonomy (NCBI): domain Eukaryota; kingdom Metazoa; phylum Mollusca; class Gastropoda; order Stylommatophora; family Geomitridae; genus Candidula; species Candidula unifasciata. Next base: position 23,354 of record CAJHNH020004083.1, on the reverse strand, counting down.
CAAGCTATTCTTTTTTCAGCTGCATGTGTCACAAAAGGGTGGTTGTCACGTTTGTTGTGGTTTACAGGTAGGCAGCGATATCTCACGCTGTCGATCCAGCATTCCCACTTTCAGTAAACCTACAATCACCTTTCATGACATGTTTGTTAACGGGGCAGTAGGTCTATCCCTCCTACCCTCCTCTTTCCCCTTCTTCAAGTGGCGCCCCCGGAACCACATAGGAAACTAAGAAAAGCTTACTCTGCTTTCAATTTCCTCACATCTCCCTCAGGGATAACCCAGATTAAAAAAGCCTCCATTTTCTGCAATTTCTCTTCACTGAGAAATATATTTGTTGACGTTTTTGTTTCACCCATTCCTATTTTCACCTGTTTACGACTAGATATACATTGTTCTATCACTGACGTTAATTTCTCAATTTCCATTAATGATGTTGAAAGTAATTCACTATTACCAGTATATCCAATTTCGCATACATCTCTTTTCTCTGGTCTGGTGTCGATATTCTCTGACTGCTATCCTGATGTTGTACACAGTAATATAATTGTAATTTGACGTAGTAATCGATTACCGGACTTAGGAGCCCAAGATTACACGTACAATGTTTCAACTGACAGAATCATAAAATATACTGTCTTTCAAAAAACTGAAACTGACAGGACGTCATGGCTGAAACAAGCAGTTTCCTAAAAATGCAAAAATATTTGTTACTAAACGAAATTAACAATGTTTTTTTTTTTGGGTAGGGGGGGGGGGTGGGGGGGGGGGGGGGGTCCCTAGTCCCAGTCTTTTGACGATGGCAAAACGACATCATTCGCCATCAGCCTGCCTCCCCCAGTAGCCATTCTTCTTCTTCTTCTTTCGTTCGCCTGAAATAAGTTGTCTATATCAGCAGTTTTGTCTCTTGAATAAAATTCACTGTTGTTGTTAATTCATTCAGTGATCCATAGAGTTTACGTTCCTCTGCTGTTCTTTCTGGCCAAACGGTTTGTCTTAATATGTCCAGTTCGGTGCAGTCCTGGAGTACATGCTCTGCTGTCTGGGGCACCTTTCCACAGTTGCACATGGCTGATACGCCTATCTTGAATTTTGTGTACATGTGGTTACGTAATCGGTTGTGCCCTGTTCTGAGTCGTCATTCAAACGTCTTAGACAACAAAGTGGGCCTAAACATACTTTAAGGTCATAATAACATTAATAATAATCTCCTATATTTGTTATACACCCATTATTACACAGTGTATCATGTCGTCAGTATCACGCCGGCCGCATTTATTTCCCATGACTTTACCTGGTACCCATTCAAGACTCGGTCTACCAAGGAGCCGAGGTCATTTTTGAAGAAGACAAAAAAAAGTTTGGCCCTGAGACGACCCGCACCCACGACTTTCCGATCCACAGGCAAGCGCCTAGCCGCTACACCAAGGGAGCTGCAGAGCATTTTTTGAAACAAAATTATTATACAGTTCGTCTGTGAAGAGTTAATCTGACAAGCACTTTATAACGGACGTTGCTCTCCAATCCCTGATAGATTTACACAGAAAACGTCAATTCTGTTATAGTTAATAACCATGCAAAACTAACCATGAAACATGATGAATGCCGTCTTGCCATCTGGCTGACGTTATTTGTTCAGACTTGTTGCTTTCATGGCAAATCAAGGTAATTTCGCATGTAAAGGACAGTGTACTTTAGTGGTAATGATTTTGAAAAACAGATAACGTTTGACGCTACAGCACATACATAACGATTTATATGTTGAAATGGAACATTATCACATATGGGCGTGTCTGAAATGCTATGCAGATAACTAAGATATATAGAATACATAGAAGATAATTCACAACTCAAACATATACCACTTAACAATTACAGAAAAAAAGCATCAATAGAGGATGAACACTATGTCATGATTGCCTTTTCTGTACACGTAGATGAATTAATGGAATCTGCAGAAAACCTGCAGAAAGTTTAGAGGGATAACAACCAAAGAAAGATGCTGTGATTCAAGCATTTAGTTTCTTTTTGTGTGTACTGTGAACAGGGACATAGAGGTAGCATTGCATCAGATGGACTGATGAAAAAATATTTAGAAGTAATTATTGTAGACTGGGAGAAGATAGAATTCTCTACAAGATGTTTACAAAGGAGCTCTTATAATTAAAGGACACACTTGGAGGATTGAAATTAATTTCATGAATTGTGACTTAACAAATTTAATGAAGGGGGACAACGTGTACAAAACAGATAAATCAACGTTTCGGCCGGGGTCTTTCTCGACGTGAACTAGACATCAATAACAAAGAGTGAGGTACTCCAACAGATAGTGCCCACTAGAGAGTCACGTGAATAACTGTAAAATATAGGGAGAAAAAAAGTTGATAAGGATTGGATGAAATAAAATAAATAAAGGAGCGAAACAAGTAATATCGGAATTAGTGACAATATAAATTAGCAGTAGGGATAAAAATACCCAAGATCCATAAAACAGAATGAAATTAAAATGTAAAATCTGTTTCGATGAAGGGATGCTGAACATTGACATCTGCTGGGCTTAGAACACCTAAACTATAGACGAGGCGATTTTCCAAAGAAAAACGCCTGGTTTGATCACCGGAGCAAGATTTAATGGCAATGGCAGATATGTTTTCTTCGCCTCTGTGTTCAGAGCTGTTGAAATGATAAAGGATATGTTAAAGGTCGTTAGTGAAACTGACCGATGAAGTTTGGACAACAAATGGACATCTTTTGCACATCGTGATGTAGGATCTTGTAATCTCAAAAGGAAGTGCTCTGACGAGTATATCTTTTAGGCTAAGGTCTGGTCTGTAGACTAATCCAAGCTTCTCACTGAACATGCACGTTCGTGTTCCAAAGCTCATCGGTCAGTTTCACTGGCCGCGTTAGCGCAGGGGCCGCTTTAGCGCAGTCGATTAGAGGCTCGCTTTCAAATCCAGCTGCGACTCGCAGTCCGTGTTCGAAACCTAGCTGTTCCCGGGGTTCACCCAGCCTCTAGGAAATGGGTACCAGAGTGACACTCTGGGGTAATTGGAGGAACGTCGCTGTAGCTACAGAGTTATGTTAGGACCAATGACGCTAGTTCACATCTCCTGACTTTACCTTTTACCTTTTTAGTTTCACTAGCTGTCCTTTCCATATTAAGGAAGTATTTACGTAATTTATGCTATAATCTGCACAAGACGCAACAATGCATATATTGGGGAATCTGACAGGAAGCTAACTGATCGCTTCCGTAAATATCTCTCGGATATTGAACAGAAGACACTTAAAAAAAACCTTCGCTCAGAATTTGAGCCCACGAACTTGGGGTCCATAGGCGAGCTCCTAGCCGCTAAACCACGACAGCTCCCAAGTACGGCATCGGTTACATGTCACTCATTTCCTAATACCACAATCTGTGTCATACACTGAAGCTTCCAAACTTCACATTAACACATGACAAGTTACTCACCGCTGTTGACATTCTAGTTTGCTAGTGGCTGTGTACCTGAAACAAAGAGTTGTTCAATGAACATTCTTACACTGTCAGTCCAATCGACCCTCCAGGTCGACACAGCCTTAAATGGGTGGCAGGTAAAGACCTGGGAAGTAAAGGCGACAGACGTGATGCTGAGAAAATCACCCAGAGAAATGCCGATTTGTCTATCAAAAATGAGTCCAGCCTCAAATGCCGGATGCGCCACCGGTATGAAAAGGGACCTTTGTGTTCTTCTATTACAATAACTTACCGAAAAGGTCCTGTCAGCTCACGGATTCCCATAGACGTGCGATGATATTTGTGAGCCCTAAAACGACATGACACCACACCCCCACCCCATCAGACAAATCATACACACAAACTCACATACACACCAATTAATCAATGAAGTGCCTCCTCCACAATGATGGTTGGCTGCGACGGATCGCTGTCATGCTCTATATTTGTCTTGGTCGTACATTTTCACAGACGGCTGTTCACCTATCTCTGGATGATATCCTCTAACACCAACTTTCATTAATTATATATACACGACGAGATATAGGAAACAGAGAAAGAAAGGAGGAGGTAAAGGGGAGAGAGAAAGAAAGGTGGGGGAGAGGGACGATACGCATAGCTAGCATCTGAATTATTTAAACTGTGAACGCTAGTGATCTCACGATAAAGGGCACTACTCCGGAGGTGTGATTTCACTTCAATAACCATATTTCGGCCGGAGAGTACCCAGGCTATGATTATTACATTTTGCTGACACCGTCAGGGGCCATGAACTCATGTTGAACAGCTCGCCCAATCTTATGTTGTTGACATAATGCGACTGTGTGGAAAAGCTTGTGGGGGAATACTGGGTTATTTGTTACCCTGGGTTGTTATCTAGAAAGAAAAGGTGACGGTACTCACCAGATAGTGTATAAGAAAGGCGCTGGTTATCACTACAAAACACCTACTACAACAGGGCTGAAAAGAAAAAGGGATCCCTAACAAACGGTGCCTGTACTGCGTACCCTATCGTACTGAAAAAAAAAAAAAAAAACAACGACGAATTTGTTTCTTTACCGTACGTGATGTAATTTGTCCAATAAATATGAACGTCTGTGTGAGTGCTTTCTATAAGATGTGACGTGCCAAGTGCTGACCTTCATGAGTGCCTGATGTTATGGTTTTGGTGGCACCTTGGAAACTGCGGTAACTTAGCTGCTAGACGCTTGGGTTCGAATCAACAGCAGTCGGATGTATTTTTTTCTAAAATGGACCTTGGCTCCCAGGTCGACACAATCTAAAATAGGTACCAAGTAATTTCCCGAGATGTGAAGGCCTTGAACACATCGCCTAAGTACCGATCGATCTAAAAACACACGTCTAATATCATAAGCACGACCGCCCACTGGCCAAAGACGGATCCATTACATGTGCTCATGATAGACTGGGATTTGTGTAAATGTTGTAGCAAACAGTATCTGTATATTTATCATCTCTGGACGTCTTAACTGGAATATCCTAGTTAAAACATTTCATGTAAATGATAAAACTTTAATAGAGGTAGAGATAAAGAGTAGAATTTATAACACGCCCGGGAAAATATAAGTTGAAATCTATACTAGCCACTCTTTACCGGAGAGACACCGTGGCGGACAGACTAGACGCTCGCCGCGGATTGAAAGGTCGAGGGTTCGTTCTCTGGCGGAGCCAGGTCGACCCAGCCTTGAGTGGGTACCGGGTGTAGTCCCGGTAAGTAAAGGCGGCCAGCATGATGTTGACCACATCATCCATCTAGTGCCGATCAGTGTATAAGAAAAAAAGGGCCAGTCCTATATGCCTTATATGCCTAAAGACGTGGAGAAGGGTCATTTTCTTTACTTTTACTTTTTACTCCTTACCTGCTTAAAAAAAAAAAAAAACCCTAATGAAGGATTTCTCCGGGGTAACGTTTAGTTTATCAATGTTAATTATGTTCTTTTATTTATGTCTGACCCGCCTAATCGCCCCCCCCCCCCCCCCCACCAGTTTTTTGGCCATTCTTTCTTTCTATTCTTTGTTTTTTTTAAATGTTTCGATTCACAGTTGTTTTTTCCGTACGTTCATTTTGAGATAGCCTTTCCTGGTCTTATTTTTTGCCCATGTCCGTTCTACTTGACCTTCTCGTCACGTTGTTGCTGACAGAGACTTTGGCTGATTCGATCAGTTATGTTTGGATCTTCTTCCGCGTCTCCAGGCGTATTGGGCATATACGTCCAGGCCTTTATTTTATTCTAGTCCTAAATTGTATAGACCAGAACTGGCACTTAGTGGGTGATCTGATCAACATTGTGCCGGCGACCTTTAATTCCTGATACACATTTAAGGCTGTGTCGACTTGTATTTGTGCGCACATTTCTATTCCCTTCCTTCATAGTGATATGGAGGGCTACGAAATAACACGCAAGTAGTGCAGTACTAGGACCGGAGCTCATACTTGTCGCCGCCGATCTAGATCCCTCCGCGGCCATCGTAGAAACAGGCTATTTGCCGACGATCTAGCCATCATAGACGGGATCTACGTTTCCTTCGAAGTCGGTGTCAATTTGGCGGAAATGTTAGAAACCAATAGTCTGCATACATGTATGCTTGAACTGTAAAAGGTACGTGCATGCATCACGGAAGTCCTGGAACATAACTAAAGTCTAGAAGTGGAAGAACATTGTTCACTGTTTAGTTTAGAGATCATCTTCATCGCACATCGGACATGACCATAAGCGCTCCGATCTCCTCCTGAGTATGTCTGCAAGTGCTTTTAGGGAAAGAATTCCCATTCTGTTCTGGTTGCTGTAACGACGGATGGCTCTCGCATGGTTTTTTCTGTCCCGGAGCTCCAACTGCTACACCCAGGGTATGCAGTTTATTCAATGAAAAATAATTTTCCACGAAACAGAAAGCATCACAGCGTTCAGAGCGGAAGAACAATTCGGACCTTCCTGTCGTGGAATGATCAAACCCACCCCTACACATTCGACTATTCGTGACGTTAACGGCCCTAGCAGGCAGGTCACATTTCAAATATAGACCCGTCCAGTGGGTATATAGTCCGTCATATCTATTTGTACCTTTATTTGACGAAATAGATATTTCTATATGTTCTAGGTCTCTTGTGAAGTCTACATCTTCAAACTTACAGTTGGGGGGTAGAGGTTCTCGGTATTAATATTCCTAATCCGAGAAGCCTATTCACTCCTCGGCGTATTGATCTGGGAGCTTCTTTCTTCGAAAGTGACGCTAAGTTTCTCTTGCTTGATTCTCTGCCAGACTTATAAGTAGATCAGAAGTGTTTTGCATTTGTGCTTAAATTCTGTCTTGAACAAAGTACCAGTCAACTCCTGGAGGAATCATAAGCTTGGGTAAGTCGATTATAGTTTACGAGTACCATGATATATGTATCTATAAATATAACTCGCTGCTGAAGTGAGGAATGATTCAGCTATGAGACATCACAGAAGGAGACCGTTCTTGGTGTCCAAGTGCCCACAGCCACCTAAATCAAAACTTTCCCTTTTCTAGCATAGAGTTGGTGCCCTAACTAACCCAATATTAATGTGAATGTTTTAATCTAGCAATCGTATCGTTCTCTAACTAGTTAGGGAATCGGATCGAGATGAAGCCGGCAGATTTAATTAGGTCTGCGCACGGCGTCTTCAGGCAGCGAGCGACTCACAGTGACATCAGTGGTTATTTATAGCAGACACTAACACAACACAGGGTCGACTCGGGTCAGTCGGTGGAAAATAATATATACATATGTGAGAGAGTGGTGGTCTGTGTGACTACAAGTGTAGATGTGAATGTGGAGATATGATGTTCTCTGTCTAATAGAGTATATCTGTCTCCACTGTGAACTGGTCTCCTATCTCTTTTACTGACTGATCAACAGAAATAGATAGAGACTTTAACTGTCTCATTATCCGGAGAGCTGTCCTCTGAGTGATTGCTAAGGGTGGAGGGTAAATAAATGAGCTGGGCATGTGACCTCTGAGATGACTACTAATTCTGAGTTCCTTTTTGACACAGGATGATATCTCCTTGGAGGCCAGGCAGTCAATCAGCAGTCCACAAAATCACCAACTACCAAACCATTACCATGGTAGACAGCAAAGTGGAAGCCAGAGTGTAGGCATCAGCTTTACAGGCCGCCCATTTGTCATTAATCAGCGAGTACCCTCTTCAGAAGATTGTTTGGGCTCCTGTTACCGAGAGGCAGTTGTTCCAGGCCACCAGGGCAAACATTATACCAGAGTACCCTCTTCAGGAGCTTGTTTGGGCTCCAGTGATTAAACTCTGTTTGTGACTGGTTTTACCAGATCAACCATCGAATTCAATTACCAAAAGTGTCAGCCTGTTCAAGTAATCATGAACCGATGAGTGCTAGATAAGTATAGAGACTCAGTGGTTTGATGCCTTGTTTTATATTTACAGGTCCACTCTGAGTCACCGTGATGACAGCAGGCTGTCTCTAGGAATCTCTTCGAGGCTTCGTCAATGTTGTTTTGGTTTTGATCTCAAATTATACCAGTTGTTCTTGAGTATCTTTGCTTAAGTCTTATATGATATATATGTTGCATTTATTACATGTCTTTGTTTTCCTTATTGACTTGAGTGTCCATCATTCACTGTTCAAAACTGTCTAGATTATATGTATGTATAACCAGTTTTCTTAATCTGTGTTAACATGACTGTGATAGTACACTATCATAGCCTGGGTGCTATTTTTTTGTAGTAGTGGGGACGTCCAGCCAAGTTGCACCTAGGAATATTATATATTCTGTAGTGCCATAGCTTGAGTTGCCCTGCTCCTGAAATAGGTTGGGTGTATTTTGGCCACGGGATACCCTTTAGACCAATACGAGCCGACACCTCAACATTATACTATTTCAGAGTGCTGTTGGTTTTTAAGGAGAAATCCTTAAACAGGCACGCGACACGAGCGGTATGTGACACTTCCCCAGCGAACACAGAGATAAATAAAAGCTACCTGGTCAGTGTTTGCGTTACTTCATTTCTTTATCTTCTTGTAAACCCGAACAATTTTCTTTTCCTTTTTCTATTAATCAAATCACTATGATAGGATGTCAGTATGTCAATAATTTCACAAGTTAATGAACCTTGACAAGTCAGATTTACGTTAACGTGACAAGAACTGAAAAGAAAACAGTCTGTTTTTCCCCCCAGAATCCCAAGTGGCATGATGGTGACATTTTTTTAAAGGACTCCCTGTTGGGTTTTGCTATGTTGTCCCAGATATCGAATTTGTGAAGACGCCAATCACAAGATAATTATTATTTATTATCTGTTTTTAGATCTGATAAACACATGACAATTAGGTGTCTTAGGGCGATAATTTGTCAGCGCCGAGCTGCATGTGATCGCTGTAGCGCAGGAGACATCAAGTTTGTATAAGACTGAAAAAATGATGCACAGACAGAACTAAAGGTTTCAATAAAGATCATTTTCAGTGAATAAAATAATGTCGTTGGCACGTTCTGTCAGTTGAGATTCTTCTTTACGTTCAGCGGCCGTAAATTCTGGCAGAAAATTATGATTGTTCAGCCACTTCTGGCCCTGTTTTCAAAACAAGATTTGCGTGCACTTCTGTTTCACAGATCTGTCTCATTTTGTGCAGATTGTTTGTTCCTCGCCTCTAAGGCAATGACTCAGACTTCGAAGCAACATTATTAAGTAGCCTTTTCTTACGACTTGCTTGTTAAGAAAGCAGTAGGCTTGGGGTCGTCAGAGCTTTGGAGCTTCGTTATTTGTGTATCTTCCAGTCAGCCAGTCTAGAGAGATAGAGACAGACACACACACACACACACACACACACACGTAGAGAGAGAGAGAGAGAGAGAGAGAGAGAGAGAAAGAGAGAGAAAGGGCTGACAGACAGAACAAGTGTGTGTGCGAGAAAGAGAGGGAGAATGGGATGGAGAGTGAACTATAAAAGAGAAAGGGAAGAGATAAAGATGGAGACAGAAAGAGAGAGCATTGGAGGAAGAGAGTTGAAAACTGTGAGATAGAGCGAGGAAGGTAGAAAAAAGGGAAGGGAGGGGGCAAGAGATGCAGAAGGAGAAAAAGAGGGGGAGTGGTAACCAGACAGAAAAGAAGAGAAGGACATGGCTAGAGTGAGAGAGAGACAGAGAGAGAGACAGAGAGAGAGAGACAGAGAGAGACAGAAAGAGAGACAGAGAGAGAGACAGAGAGAGAGAGAGAGAGAGACAGAGAGAGAGACAGAGAGAGACAGAGAGATAAAAGGCAAGGAGACAGTTATCCAATTGAAAGGAAATACATTGAGAAAAAAAAAGTGAGAGAGTAAAGTGGGAGAGAAAGAAGGAGAGAGATGACAAAAGTGAGAGAGAAAGAGAGAGAGAGAGAAAGGGGGGGGGGAGAGGGAAGTCGAGAAAGTGAGAAAGAGAGGAGAGTGAAGGAGAGAGAAAGACATACAATATAAGGTTTGAAAAAGCAGGGGATTGAGACAAGAGTTAAAGAGAGAGAGAGAGAGAGAAAGAGAGAGAGAAATTGAGCGAGAGAGAGAGAGAGAAATTGAGCGAGAGAGAGAGAGCGAGAGAGAGAGAGAGAGAGAGAGAGAGAGAGAGAGAACATTATACAGCGGCGTATTTGATAACAACTTCAGTAACGCATTACCACCCCCTACCCCCACCCCACCCCTTTGTTTGCATGGTAACCGATTTATTTTAAGTTGAGGAATTCTATTGTTTTGCAAGTCGCACAGTGTGATCGCATTAATCTGTCCACATAAATACGTTACTTAAGTAATTCATTTCTATTTGGAAAAGTCTTTTTTTCCCAGGGGAAAAATACAATAGACGGGAAAAACACAAACAAATGAACAAGGCCGAGCTTCAAGACAAATAGAGAGAACCTTCTTCTTGCTTCCTTTTACCGGCGGAAAGTTTTTGTTGTTCGTCCACTTCTCGAATCTAGTCCTGCTCCAGCACTTGAGTGTTGCGTGCACATCCGTTTTACAGATCTGATTCATGTTAAGCAGACTGTTGGTTTCTTGACTCTCAGAAAGTTGCACGGCTACTTGAATACAAGCTTCCAATAATTAGTCGACTCTTACGACAGGCTTTCTTGGTGAGGTAATGGGTTTATTCTTGTTTTCCCCACAATGGGACCTCAGAACCCACACAGGCAAAATAATGAGGTGATTTGGCAATTCAAAATTAGACAAAGCAAGTCGAAATTTGTTGGACGTATGCGAGAAAAGAAAAACAGTGAAAGGTGGTTCATCTTTATGGAGAAAGCGAAAAGGTAAAACAAAGAGAAATGATTGGATGAATTGTTCATATTAGGGCAGCGGTTCTCAACATATGAATTCTGTTGGGTGGTTTGGTCATGCAAGCAACGAAGTATTTCCTAGGAAAACATGATGTTCTTTCTTGTGTGGCTGAGTTGGTGAAGCAGGGAGGTGTGAGCCGCAACCAAGAAATCATTGGTGGAGGTAGAAAAGGGAGGCGGGGGGGGGGAGGGGGGGTGGAGTGAGGATTCTCGTCCCTAAAATGCTTGTACTTCGGACTGCCATCTGAGTTTTCTCGAGGCATAGGTCCGCCCCAAATGCTGGAGGTCCGGGGTTCAAGCCCCGGTGAAGGCTGTGATTGTCGCAAATTTGTTCCAGATGAAAAAAAAAAAAAAATTACATTAAATAAATGTCTCCTTTGTTCGGAAAATCAGTTACAAAGTCACCTTCCAAATCTTTTCGGACGTCACGGAAATTGGTTCTACGCAATAAAAAATATTGTATCCGGTTTAATTATCGAGATAAATTATTCACACAAACACACACACACACACACACACACACACACACACACAAATGAAAGAGACACAGAAATGTAGATTTGGTTTCACTTGAATAGAGTATCCATGAAAAAGATTCTCCCACCTCTCTCTCTCTCTCTCTCTCTCTCTCTCTCTCTCTCTCTCTCTCTCTCTCTCTCTCTCTCTCGTTTCATTCCTTCTGTTCTTTTAAGATATTCTGATTATATTTCTCTCTGTATTGTGCACGTCGGTGATAAAACACAGAAACAAAATAGTAACTGGTAGTGGAGATGTTGGCGTTGAGAAAAACGCAGAGACTATCATGGAACGATAGACAGCCAAACTAGACAGTCGTTCTCGAGACACATTGACAATCGTCAAATGGTCAGAGAAATTAGACATAGACTGGGTGTTTGTGTGTGAGTGAGTGTGTGTGACCAAATATGAGGTAAGCCACCTTTGTATTATATATATATATATATGGAGTTTGAGTGTGTCAGGAGGTGTAAGCGTGTGTGTTTATAAACATTTTAACAGTTTTGTTATTACAAATGAACACTTTGGTACCTTTTAGTGTGTTTTGATACTTTAATTAAAAACATAAAAACTCTTTACACTGTTTAGCCCAAAAATGACGACCAGTGCATCTACTGGTGACGGGCAATCGACACCTCTCCGCGGTCATTCTAGAAATAGGTTCACAACCCAGAGGCTGACCAACGTGGATATGAAATGTGTTTGCTTCTAAGTTGGACTACAGCTGCCTCAGAGGTTAGGGTCAACAGTCTACCTACAAATAAATGAAATCTGTAAAACGGATGTACACGCAAAAACTCAGGAACTAGAACATGACTAAAGTCCAGAAGTGGACGAACAACGAAGACTTTTCGCCCGTTGCATGATGATAATTGATGGCTATTCGTTTTATATTTCTTTGTGTACTGTATGATTAGAAAGTCATGGTCACACACACACACACACACACGCGTACACACGTATACACACACAGAGGAGGCAGCAACCGAGTTTTAATTTTGTTGTTGTTGTCAAGTAATGGATGTGAGCAAACTTTAACATTAAGCTGACGTTTAAATAAAAAAAGAATAAAAAATAAAAAAAAAATAGTTTGATTAGTTTTTCCGTTTCATATTTTCAGAGACGTTGTAATCAAGTACACTGAACTGCATACAATATCTGTACGTGGTTTCACATATACAGTGGTCTTTCATTTCACATATACAGTGGTCTTTCATTTCACATATACAGTGTCTTTCAATTATTTCAGCGGGCCGTGGGCGACAGTATTACCACAGACCTTTACAAAAACTGGCACAGAGTGAAGCTAATGGGATCACATAAACAATACGAGTTTCGATAGCACCCATAGTTGGCAACAGACAGTGAATGTTGGGAGAAAAAGGGAGTCGGGAGAGAGAGAGAGAGAGAGAGAGAGAGAGAGAGAGAGAGAGAGAGAGAGAGAGAGAGAGAGAGAGAGAGGAGAGAGAGAGAGAGAGAGAGAGAGAGAGAGAGAAAGAGAGAGAGAGAGAGAATGTCAAGGAAAATACAAAGATAATTATTGATAGTCAGGGCGGTAGATAAGACAAATAACATAGAAAAAGAATAATATAGACCAGAGCTTTCTAAACTGTATCTGGCGGTGCATTAGCGTATTGGATGAAGTGTGAAGGTGTGTTGCGTGAACGTAAAGAGTGAAACACAGTAATCAGCAAACATATAGATTTGCAAACCTCTGGTTTGCTAGTAGACTGCATGACTGTGCAAAGCAATTGAGTTTGTTATGAAAAGTTTGTTAACAGCCTGACAATATTTTTTTTTAATGTCTGCTATAGATAATGAAACAGAAACTCTAGAAAGAACACAGTATTCGTAGGAAACAAACACCATGGTATAGGACTGGTACAGAGAGGTGTAAAGAGAATGAGAGAGAGAGAGAGAGAGAGAGAGAGAGAGAGAGAGAGAGAGAGAGCATATGAACCACACAAGTAGAATGATGAAAGAGCAGACACAAGTGCGATAAGAAAAGACAGAAAAAAAAAAAAACAACGGGATCAAGAGAAAGGACCATTTTTTTCACGCCTTCAGACGTACTGGGCAAATAGGGCTAGCCATACATTTTATAAACCAACTGGCACTCGGTGGGTGTTATAATCAGCATTACACCAGGCACATTTACTTCCTAGGACTGTACCAGGTACCCATGTAAGGGTGGATCGGCCGACTCTCTAGCGTAGTTGGCTAAACCGGATTGACGAACTCCTTGTGGTCTGGGTTCAATCCCGGGGTAGGCAGGAAGGCCACATTTCTCCCAGATTTACGGTATTTACAATGGAATCAAGGCCGAAAGGTTGCGATATCCATAATACCGAGCCTAAGGGTTAACAACTCAGGGCTTCTGGATACTAAAAAAAAGGGAGGATCGACCTTGGAACCAATGTCGTTTTTTGGAGAAAAAAGTCCTGCTATGTGAGGGCCTGAATCCACGACCGCACAATTAGCATGTAAGCGTCTAGCCACTACACCAGGGTGGCTCCCAGCGGGATAATAGCGATATAGAAAAGTACAGAAGAAACAGGCCAAGGCTGTGTTTAATTATAGATCGCGGCTGGGACACGGACTGCTCCGGGACAACAAGTGAATCTCATTTGTCTGATACAGATTTTGTTGACAAGGAACTGACAATTACAAGGGGGTGGGGGGGGGGGGGGGGTATTTGTTAAAATTTGTTAGTAAATGTTTTTTTTTATCGGTCTGAATATTTATAAAAGTTTTTAAATACTGTTAGCATCAGTGGCTTGAGCAGCGTCGGTATTGATAGTATGGTAGTTGCAACAGCAGCAGCAAAAACAATATGTGTAACAGCAGCAGTATAAAAAAAGTCCGTAGCCGAAGAAACAACATCAGCAATAATAGTAGTTGTTCTAACAGAAGTAATAGTAGTAGTAATGGTTGTGGTGCTAGTAGTAGTAGTTGAGTAGTGAAATAGTAGTAGTATTAGTAATAGTAGTAGTAGTAGTAATAGTAGTAGTAGTTGTTGTGGTGGTAGTAGTAGTAGTTGAGTAGTAGTAGTAGTAGTAATAGTAGCAGTACCAATAGTAGTAATAGTAGTAGTAGTTCTTGTAGAAATAGTAGCAGTAGCAGCAAAAGTACGGAATAATTTTGTAGCGGTAGTAGCAGCAGCAATAAGAGTAATATTGTTAGTCGTAGCAGTTGTTGTTTTGAATGAATAAGTGTATAAATGAATGGAAGAATGAATCATTAATTAGCAACACTACACTTCCATCAAAGTCAGAGTGCATCTGCCCGAGCGGCAAGGAACAACCAACTGCGCAAAAATAAGCCTGTACAAATCGGATGTACAAGCAAAACTCAAGGCCTTGGTACAAAGCCAAATCCAAATGGAAGAACTGCCAGGACTGTCCACCGGAGCTTACATCTGGTGAACAAAGAAAAGGAAGAACAAGAAGAACATAACTGCTCTCAGATCATTCTCATACTTGGCCTGTCCCCTTCTATTGTAGCCAACGAAGAGTCGGTATTTCTAATACTAACAGCAGCAACCTGATCAAAAGAGCGTATGTCTTTTCCTCTTAAAGTTGAAGATCTTCCAGAACTACTACTTTCAGTTTACCGATTCTCTGTTCTGTTGCATTTCATCCCAGAGAGTTTTCACCACTCGTCTTTATCATAAATCAGCTCACCGCCGAGGGCAGCAGCGGCAGCCTGCTGTTTTGTTGTAGTAGTAGCAACAGCAGTAGTCGTAGTATTAGTAGCAGTAGTGGTAGTAGTAGTAGTTTTTGCAACACGTGATCATGCGTTTAAACTATAGCATAGGAAGTACAGTCCATGTTAATAGCACACAAGATTAGGTGGCCGATTGTCCAGTTTTATGAGGTTTAAAGCAATGCACAAACTAGAGAGGTAACCATGAAGTTTGCTGGTTACATTGCATTTGTCACGCACAGATAAGAAGTCCCAAGGCACGAAGACCAACGCCTTGTGGCACATACTAAAAAGATAAGGCAGAAATGCGTTTGCATCTGCTGAAGTGTCGTGACTGCTGCTTCCATGAACTGTGAACCGCAATTCTAGTGACAGACTGTTGGTGTTGGCACCTCTGGCGTCCAACTTCAAATACCGGTAACTCAGTAAGAATTTGGTGCAACTTATTGAAATCTGTCATGCAACCTGCTAATAATCACGTTCTCGTAAAAACATTTTTTTTTTAACGTAATAAAAGATTTAGTTTTAAAGCAGCATTGTTTGTTTACTGATAAAAAAAAGGAATATTAATTCAGAGCAAACAATCTGCTTGCTTACAGTTAACTGAGTGACGGGGTCTTTTCATAACATTGCACGCCTTTCATAGGCATTTTACTCCCAGATGGTCACTTCCAGCATTAGCCTATCGTGAACATATCCCCCCCCCCCCACTGTATACGGGATAGGCTATCAAAGTAATCATCACGCATCGATGCAAATGTAAACTGATTTGCAAACGATCCATACGCGTGTGTCAATTACTGTATATTCTATTTTAAAGAGGTACCCAAATTATTAGTAAACAAATGTCGAAGAAATTCGCTGCAAAAAAAAAAAAAAAAAAAATTAAGTATCACCTGTGCTATTGTAACTTATACAAAGACAAGGACATGGCAAACCTTAGGTCACATGCAAAAATTCGCGTTGATCCATGCAGCAGTTTTCGAGATACTAGTTAAAGTTGAGGGCATGATTTGAAACGCACTACAGCAGTCACATTTCTTAGGGGAAGAGCCTGTAGTTTAGTACCTACTGTTGCTGCATTCTATCGAGACATTGAACAATTTGATCTTCCGTTTCTAAGCTACATCAATGCATTTTAAAGCACAACAATTAATCCTTTCCTTTAAACTACACAGATCACACTGTCTCTAGTCAAAGTGTATATTTCGCCACAAAAAATTCAAGATTAGCTAGTCTCTAGCCACGAAGGATTTAAATTTATCTCGTGTTCTTTTTGTTAGCACAAAGCAGGATTGTTCATTTTCACTGTCACGGCTTTGATAGTACCAAAGTTTGGCACCCAGGACGAACATTTATTCAAAACAATCTCTATGATGAAATATGCAGGTATAAAAACTTATACACGTGAGAACATTATAATGAAGAAAGTGTCAACTTGAAAGATTTACTGAGTTCCATAACAAAAATTATGGGAGCCAGCCTTCACTGTCAGGCGAGCACCTGATTGGTTGTTTAAAAAAAAAAAAACATTCAAGCAATTTAGATCAATACAGTTTATGTCTATGCTTAAATGAAAGAGGGCACAACAAGCTGAATCTAATGTAACAGTGGCGGGGACGTTTAGATAAGATATTGCTTCGGAGATTACAAGAAACAAAAATCCTGTGAAATGTAATATAAGCAAACTGCGAATTTGGTAAAGAATGAAAACAAGGAAATGTAGACTACTGGAAATTCCCCAAAAGCTCCAATTTGTGTGTGTGTGTGTGTGTGTGTGGCTACATGATGATTTTAATAAAATGTGGCGTCTCCGCGTTGAACGTTGACTGCATCCAATGCTGATTGGGAATATTATATGGTGAATCTCCAATCTCTTCCACAGTGTCAAACTCTTCTATCACTTTCGTACTCTAGAACAGTTTCTTCTTCCCCCTTTTCCGTTATTTTTCGCTGCTCGCTTCAGAAATAGAAACCTATGATTTCAACAGATAGGAAAAGGAAGTAAAGTGCATAAAGGACAAGACCTACTGGTATATTGTATGTACCAATCAGCACTCACTGGATGATGTCGTCAGTAATACTCCGGCCACCTTTACTTCCTATGACTTTCCCCTGGTACCACTTTATGGTTGGGCCGAAATAGGAACCAAGGTCAATAAAAAATAAAGCCCGGTAAAGTGAGGATTTAAACTGACGACCTTCGCCAAAGAAAGTGGCGCTGAGATTGACTGGCACCTTTTCGTCTTTCAAGACAATAGTGTTATATTTTGCGATAAGGAGTTCCTCGTGAAAAGAATCCTTTGCGTCCTCCGTTGACTTTAGATTGGGCGCAAATACATTAACAAGGGTAATAAAACCGATTGAGATAGACAACCGTTAATATTCGGTCACTTCCTCCAGTTGGACTCTCAAATAATCCCAGTAGTAAATTCTTTACTGCAAATCCCACTACATACATCCGCATTTCTTCCTGGCCTCTGCCTTTCTAGAAGAATGTATACTCATTTCTCTAATGAACCAGTCCTCTGGCAGACGGGCTTCCTGTAGGCCAGCAATATCTTTGTGAAGTTTGTTGAGTTCGGCATTAATGATAGCTGTTTATCTCACATCAGTGATGTTTTCCAGGTCAGTGGAAAACCCAGGAAACATGGTCCTCACTTTCCAAGAGCCAAGACGAAACCCGAGGATATGTTTCCTTTTTTTTATTGCGTGGTGCATTGGTAACACAAGTACGTTTGGAACAAAGCGGGCTTCCGAAGCTGCCAGATCAGAAGAACAGTGCGCTATCTACCCGACTGTCGCAGCTTCCCTCCAAGACCAACTGCCAACCAAGGCTAAGGGCCTGGTCTGCCCTACCATATCATAAGGGTTTCAGGTTGTATTTCCTCTTCCTAGGAGGAGGCTAGTATGCTCCTCGACGTGCTGCTCAGCCCGAAGCCGTTGGCACAATATAGGATGTCAGGTTTGGTATACGGCGCTTAACACTCTAAGTAACAGAAGACAGGTGATACCGGCTACTGTTGTAGGGTAGCTCAGTCATATCTGACCAAGACCTGGCATCAACACACTGTGATTACATCGGATGTCAGGTTTGGTATGCGGCGCTTAACACTCTAAGTAACAGAAGACAGGTGGTACCGGCTGACCAAGACCTGGCATCGACACACTGTGATTACATCAAAAATAATCTCCGCAAAGATTATCAGGAGAAAGGATACTTTCTGCAAATATTCGTTGTCCCCCTTCCTGGTCCAAGTCCTATATCCGGGATTAAAAGAATTGACACACTGCCACGGGACAAGCATGTCGCACAAGTAACTTGTTAGGAGTTTGCGGAAATCGCGCGCGTTGGGCTGAGAAGCGTAGATATCGCAGCCCAGCTGTAAACGATACGCAGTGTGCACACAAGCCTGGTTGAGATCATACTACAATTGTGAACACTGAACTGGCTCACCGACAGAACTATGTAATTGACGTCATTGATACATGCGCATAGCTGCGAAGAAGTCAGTCACTTGTCAGAAACATTGAAAGCAGTTGTGTACGAGGGATTTCAGATTAAAGAAGAGACATGTGCGGCAGTGTTGGACTTAGAAGATGCCTACAATAAAGTACCATACGATTATTTAATGCAATTACTGCTTAAACTAGAAGTTAATCCTATTCTGATCCGCTGGATTGCCGCGGTCCTGTTCCAGAGAAAAATTGTACTAAGATGTGGTAGCTGGTCCTCAGAACCGCAAACGATATGTCCAGGCTTGCCACAGGGATCACCGCTATCACCAGTCTTATTCAACGTTTATACGGTGATGATCACTGAGCAGCAGTTGAATGGAAAGGGAAGGACTTTGTCATTTGCTGATGACATTTTGATTTATCGACGAGGGCGTGATAGACAGGAGATCGCCAGCACTATGCACAAAGAACTCGATCGAATTGCCGCCTGGTGTGATGGTTCCAATGCCTATGTCAATCCATCGAAGGCATCAGTGTCATGGTTCTCTCTTTGAACAATCACATTGTCAAGTCGGACTTACCAGAAGTGAAAATGCGTGATAATGTATTGATCAGAACCAACGTTATGACGTTTCTCGGGGTGAGGTTCGATCGCAGCTTGTCATTTTAGGAACACGTTGACCATGTGATAACAAAAGCACGCAAAGGTCTATCTGCAATGAGGATTATGGCTGCTTCCAATATTGAGCAAAGACTACTAATACTTCTATTCTACGGTCTGGTCCTTTCCCCCATTGAATACGCTCTGGCCATCCTCACTGTCAGTGCTACCCAGATTGAACGACTCGAAAAGGTGCAAAATGAAGCCATGCGCATTATTTTGGGATGTACTAGATACACATCCTGTGGAGCAATGAGGTATCTACTTGACTTTCCAACAATGAACCAAAGGATCAGGATGTGGAGGGCTCGGGCATATCTCAAAATATGCGCTGATAAGAAACACCCACTGCATCAAGCGCTTTTTAATGAAAAGGGCGACAGACTGAAGAGGGGGAAATCGTGGCTAGGTCGGGCAGAAGATGTTATTAGGCAAATATGCAGCCTAACCGACATCATACCTGGTGCAGAATGGATACCTGTGCCTCAGGCGTTTATTTGTACATTTTCCTGTATTGTCACACTCAACAGGCGATGTAGAGAAGAGAATCCTGTTGCTGTTAATGCAGAGGTCAACGCTCTCATCGGTGAAAATTCAGACGAAGCAGATGCAATAATCTATACAGACGGATCCGTTATACGCCAAAGAAGAAGCGCATGGGCATTTACAGCACGCTCAGCGGGCAGAACAGTCAAAGAAGCCAACGGCGCCCTTCTCCATGACAACCAGCAGCATGACGATGGAGGTGATGGCAGTGACACAAGCGCTTGCCTGGCTTGAAACACAAAAATACACCCGCGTGTGTATACTCAGTGATTCAATGAGTATGATCCGGAGGGTTCAGGCAGGTTCAGTGCGAAGACAATGGCTTGAATCATTACAGAAGTCCACTGTTCGTGGAGTCACCTTTATTTTTGTTCCGGGACACGCAGGCGTCGATGGAAATGAAAGAGCTGACAGGTTGACTGGATCCGCTATCACTACCGACGGTCAGCCTATGGATCATGCTGATATTATCAATGCTCTCAGAGAAATGGGAAGGATAAAGGACTTTGGTGGCAGTGAATCCACATCACTCGCCAGAATGGCAGACTTGGGAATTAAGATCGGTACAGCAAAAAACGAGAAACACACCAGCTACGCCAGAAGACTTGTTAATCAACATAGAACTGGTACTATTAGCCATCGGACGTTGGGGTTCATACCGAGGGGAGGATCTGAGCACCTATGGACATGTCCGGAGTGCAATGAGGATAACCCAACTAACTAACTTACTAACTAACTAACTAATTGAAAGCAGTTGTATGATATTGAGCAGAGTCATCGATTGCAGGAATTTTGAGTAAATAAATATGTAAGTAAGTAATTGAACCTTTTCCACACCTTCAGACTATTGGGCATATAGGGCTAGACATATATTTCAAATACCACTCAGCACTTGATGAGTGATGTTCTCAGCATCACTCATGTTGCCTTTACTTCCAAGCACTGCACGCCGAGATTTTAACCTGTTCTTATAAAATAAGTATTTAATAGATAAACATGTGTGGCTTCTTATAATTTTCTCAAAAGTTGAAAGTTGAAGACTTGACTTAATACACTTCGGTACGGGCGCCATTAAGATGTCTGGTGAAATCCAGACTGTGTTCCTGCCACTCCCTCTGAATCCTGTCCAGAGTATTAACCGTAGTTGTAGCAACGGTCAACGGTCCTCTCTTTAATGTGTTCAATGTTTCTGATCTTCTTGGCGCCATTTAACCTTCAGGTTCCTACAAGATTACACGAAACTTAAACCTTTCTGAACATTTTAAGACGCCAAACGTGTATATCTAACAAATACTTCTTTTGTGAAAATATAAATTCCCGCCAATCAATCTCGATGACGCTATGCGTGCAAATGTGGATTTCTGCACAGAGATAGCAGTTGCCATGACAGCTGTCTGTGATATTTGATAATAGATGCATAATAACCAGGACAACCCGATAATCATCTGCAGGATTTGACTTAAACCTGACATTAAGCATGCTGATGTAGATAAGAAATGTTTCCTGTCGAGCTAATGCAAAGAATTGGTGAATAAAAGCAAACAAAAAAAAAAAAAAAAAGCAACAAAGACGCTTTACAAATGGGAAATGCAGAAAAAGGAACAAGAAGAAACATCATTTCTCAGCCGGGCGTTGTAAAGAGATATTGCTAATGTCGAGCTTATATGAAGAATCGCTGAGCAGCTAAGAATGAAATGCTCAATGAAAAGCAAACAGCATACGAACGTCACTTTCCAAAGTCTGTGTCAAAAAGCAAACCAACATTTACATCGCTTATCTGTTGTCTGTGTTTTTCCCTCTCTGTGTTTTCAAGATGTTTTTATTGTTGTTGTTGAGTGTGTATTTGTTACAGTTATATTCCTTGCATCTTACGTTGCCAGATGTCAAGAATTAAATCTATGTGATTAAATCTATGTGATAACTCAAAATGGTACTCATTAATTCATTCACTGTCTTTATTAAGCCAATATAGGTCATATAGGACACGCTCCTCTTTGAGCCAATATAGGTCACATAGGACTAGCACCTCTTTGAGCAATTATAGGTCACATAGGACTGGCTCCTCATTGACCCATTATAGGTCACATAGGACTGGCACCCCTTTGAGCCATTATAGGTCACATAGGACTGGTCCCTCTGAGCCATTATAGGTAAATAGGACTGGCACCTCTTTGAGCCATTATAGGTTACATAGGACTGGCACCTCTTTGAGCCATTATTGGTCACATAGGACTGGCACCTCTGTTAACTTTTATAGGCCACATAGGACTGGCACCCCTTCGAGCCATTTTAGGACACATAGGATTGGCACCTATGTTAGCCATTATAGGTCACATAGGATTGGCACCTCTGTTAGCTATTATAGGTCACATAGGACTGGCTCCTCTTTGAGCCAATATAGGTCATATAGGACTGGCTCCTCTTTGAGCCATTATAGGTCACATAGGACTGGCACCTCTGTTAGCCATTATAGATCACATAGGACTGGCACCTCTGTTAGCCATTATAGATCACATAGGACTAGCACCTCTTTGAGCCATTATAGGTCACATGGGACTGGCTCCTCTTTGAGCCAATATAGGTCACATAGGACTGGCACCTCTTTGAGCCAATATAGGTCACATAGGACTGGCTCCTCTTTGAGCCATTATAGGTCACATAGGACTGGCACCTCTTTGAGCCATTATAGGTCACATAGGTCTGGCACCTCTGTTAACTTTTAAAGGACACATAGGACTGGCACCTCTGTTAGCCATTATAGATCACATAGGACTGGCACCTCTGTTAGCCATTATAGGACACATAGGACTGGCAATCTATTCCTCCATCCCATTTTATCCTGTGAAATCACATCGATATCATGGATGAAATCCACTTCAGCAGCTTTGGTCTTTCTCATCAATGTTTGTTTTAGGGTTTCTTTTACGGGTCCTCGCCTCTTCAATAATTGTTTCCCCTACTTGAGTGCTTGTTTGGTGATTCTCTCCTCGTTTCTTCTGTGAATGTGTCCAGCATGGCATCAACTTCCCACGATGTGTGCAGCATGGCATCAACTTCCCAGGATGTGTCCAGCATGGCATCAACTTCCCAGGATGTGTCCAGCATGGCATCAACTTCCCACGATGTGTCCAGCATGGCATCAACTTCCAATTCCAAAGAAGTGTCCCCCCCTGGCATCAACTTCCCCCGGGTGTTTTGGGAGAAAGGCGCCCGCTTCCCCGGATGTGGCCCGCATGGCGCCAGTTCCGGATGGTGCCCGCATGACGCCCGTTCCCCAAACCCTGCAGGGATGGCGCCAGCTTCCCGGATTTTGGGGGAGCATGCGGGGCCCCAAACTTTCCCCCCTGTGCCAAAAATTTCATAAAAATTCTTTTGGATGGTTAAAATTTGGATCAACTTTGGAGTCCCAAAAATAGCACCATTTTTCTTAAGGACTGTCCTAAGACACCAAAGCCCAAAACCCCTTTTTTCCCGATTAAACCCCGGGGCACGAGAAAAGGGAAAAAGGGAGTTTGGACATAAAAACCCGCTGATACTGGGATCATTTAAAAGGGGACCCTTTTTTTCTGATTTTTTGGAAAAATAGAGACAGAGCCCCTTTAAGGAAGTATTTAGGTTTTGTTGCTCCTTTAAACTTCTCTTTTTCCT
>CAJHNH020004082.1:27500-48720 GCA_905116865.2 Candidula unifasciata | reverse complement strand
TGTGCTTGACCCAGATCAATGATTTCTGTGGCGGTTGGAAAACTAGTGTATGCCAGGTACTGTGACATTAATCTCCACTGTATATCTGATTTACCTTCTCTTGCACTAAACAGACAGATAAATATAGAGACTTATGTCTTTTGGTCTGGAGAGGCAATCTGAGGAATGAAATAGAGAGCAGGGAGGAGTCAGCAGATGGGGGTTGATGACTAGGCTTGCTCTGTCTTTCCTGTCAAGATGTTACCCTCTTGATGATGACTAATGTTGAGTTATTTTTTGACAGGATGTATTTTTTCTGAAGAGCTGGCAGAAGATTCACAGTCTCACCAACACCCACCCACCATCCAACCACCAGAACCAACTTGTTGCCCACCAGCTAACACCTGGGAAGGTTCCTGAACATCTCCAGAATGGGGGAGATTGTGCCCTCAAACAGCTACCAGTGCTAGAGCTTTAATGTGGCTCAAAGACATTGTGTGTCCTTACTGGTGATAGAGACTTGCTAAATACCAGTACAGTTGCTGTACAGTGAAGTACTCTTGCTACTTGATCCAGTGGAGCAGAATTCCCAGAGTTAAAGACAGTCAAATCATCCGGAGCTGAGGAGGCATCATAGGCAGAGATAAGAGAAGATAAGTCTAATGCTTCGGTGGCATGATGTTGTGTTCCTCACAAGCTCCCCTGTGTCCAGTGATGAAAAAGATGTTCAGTAGCTCTGAAGACCTCTGTGTGGCTGTGTATACGGTATCTGTTGTGATTGGGACATGATATCCTGAGATCTGGCATTTGTCTCACTTTTATATATCTAATTTATATTGATTACATACATTCATTTTCATGGCTGACTTAGTGTCTCTATTTCACCTTTTTAAGTGTTTAGCAGTTGTGTATGTATATGTATCTTCATTATATGTGTTAACATGGTTATGATAATGAACTATCATAACCTGGGGGCTTTCTTTAGTAAGTAGTGGGGGTGTCCAGCCAAGTGTGCCTAAAAATAATATATATATATACTGACATATTTTGTAGTGCCAATACTTGAGTTGCCCTACTCCAGAGATAAGTTGATCGTATATTGGCCACGGGGAATCCCTTAGACCAATACGAGCCAAACGACTCAACATAATTATCTCTGAGTGCTGCTGGTTCTGAAGGAGAAATCCTTACATCAGGCACGCGACAGGAGTGATATGTGACAACGATGTCAGATCTTCACCCACATGAATCAAGATGTCGAATTAGGAAAGTAAAGAACCACTTAACGATGTTTAATCTTCACCCACATGAACCAAGATGTCGAATTAGGAAAGTAAAAAACCATTTAACAATGTTTAATCTTCACCCACATGAACTAAGATGTCGAATTAGGAAAGTAAAGAACCATTTAACGATGTTTAATCTTCACCCACATTAACCCAGATCATCGATCAGCAAGTCCTTTACAAAACGTCGTTATCTTCACTGCACGCATGTGAGTGTCCCTTTTCCTAGCCAGCTCCCAGGCCCCGTGTGCTTTCACTGCCAATGCATCTTTAATGTCTTGTATCCATCTTCGCGGCGGTCGACCCCTGTCTCACATTCCACAAACTGCACCTTCCATCGCCGTCTTTTCCAAGTCACAATCACGCTTGATGTGGCCAAAATACTTCAACTTTCGGGACAGGATGCTGTTTATGAGCCAGTTCTCCTTGAAAATGTCAATGTTTTTCCTCTTCCTGATCCATGGTATTCTAAGAATGTTTCTATAACATTTCAATTCAAAAGCTCCATTCTTTGTCCTCGGTGACTGAGTGAGAGTCCAAGACTCACAACTGTAAGATGCCACAGGAAAAATTCATGAACTCGAGATGTTTACTTTAACCAAAATACATGGCATCTCTAAGGTTGTCATCACACTCGGAAGGTACTGCCAGGATCAAATTCCTGCTGCCGTAGACACATAAGTAAGGGAACTGATAGATCAGCATTTAAACATAGAAGATATCATCATTTACACAGATTGATCCGTGAAGCGCGGATCAAGGTCAGCATGGGCATACACAGCGCAAAAAAGGGGGAAACAATACAGGAGGACAGCGGCGGTTACCAGACAACATGACCATGGAAATAGCCGCTGCTTCAAGAGCTTTAGCATGGGGATCCGAGCAAATCGCCACACAGGCAGTTATTGTATCAGACTCCATGAATATGCTTCAGAAGATAGCAACAGGCGGTATGCCTTCTGAATGGGTAGAAAGCATTCAAAAATCGAACTTAACCTCCGTAACCTGGATCTACACAACTTGTCAAGCGGGCGTAAAGGAAAATGAGTGAGCGAACCAACTGGCAAGCTCTGCGCTAAGGATTGCGGGAAAAAGCATGGACAGAGCAGATATCGTCAACGCGGTACGGACTGGGCTAGTGGATAATGAGGAATCCCTGACACTGGCACGTTTGCGTGAGATCGGAGTAAAGCATGGTGAAGCACGTCTTTGCCGTCTTCGAGGCCGAGAAAGGAGACAATATAACCAGCTTCTCATGGGAACAGTTGGCAGAAGTACTTTGGAGTGGCTGCTGCATCGGAGGACTGAACTCGCATGGAAATGCGCAATGTGCAGTGACGTAGATTGTGATAACAGAAAATAACATCTTGTAGGAAGTCGGCAGTCCGAAATCCAAGTTCAAGGTGTCTCCTTCGTGCCAAAAGAACTGCATGAATGTTGGGTGAACAGTCGTTAGCGATGGCAGTCAGGTCGTTGTAGGGGCGACGCTTGCTGGTGGATGTAATGGTCTAAGTCCCTTCCCCAGCTAATAGTGAGGGTACTACTGGGTACTACCCTCACATTATGCTTCAATTAAAAATGGACGCTAGGCACGGCCACTTCTTTTAGCCGTTGAAAATTTTTTTGCTTCTGCCAGACTGTGGCCGTTGCATTTTTGCTCTACTTGTAGACTGGAAGGATATAGTTTCGTTGCCCAGCTTCTGAGTTGAGTGCATGGCGTGACACTGTAGACTGAGGATTTCATCTGAAGTATGATAAACATTTTGTGTGTTTTTCGTTGGCACCGGAGCGGAGCAACTATGGGGTGACCCGTTTGCTATGAAGCTGAAACTAAGATTACTAGATTACAGATTACCAGATTACTTTAACCAATTTACTAGTGCTTTGCAATAGGTTATTCATGCTATTTACTCTCTGCATTGCTAATGCAAGTCTTTTCTGACTTCTTTTCAGCAGTCGCCACTGTTGTTCACTAAAGAGCCCAGGTATTCGAAATCTGTGACATTTTCTTTTTCTTCATTTTCGACTGTGATACCTGGTTGGTGGGCCGTATTTACTGAGGGCCTTTTTGTTTTTAATTTAAAAAAAAGAGATTCACTTCTTCGCTGTTTTTGTTGACGGCCAGAATAATTTGTTTCTAAACCTTGTACACTGCTGGAAAGGAGAACTGTGACGTTTGCATAGCTGGGTTCTGGGATATGATTACTTCTTATTTTTAGTGGACCAAAGCTCTCACGTGCCTCATCGCTAATTTCGTTTCTCCTAACATTTTAGCATATATGTTAAAGAGAGAGGTTGAACGAATGCAGGCCTGTCTCACTCCTTTCTGCACTTCAAACCATTCTGATGTTTCACCAGCTACACTGACCGCTGCTTGTTGTTATTGGTAAAGAGATTCCATTAAGTGGACCAGATGATTTGAAAATTCCATGCCCCTCTTTTATGCCATAGTTTATGGTGCTGCACACAATCAAATGCCTTGCTGTAGTCTATGAAACAAGTATGAAGATCTGCCTTGTATTCTCTACACTTCTTTAGGATGATTCTCATATTGAAAATATGGTCACTTGTTCCCCTACCACATCTAAAGTCCACATGTGAACCAAGATGTCGAGGTAAAAAGCTAAAGATCTCTCTCGCGATGTCAAATCTTAACCCACATGAATCCAAATGTCGAAACAAGAAACTAATGAGCCCTTTCACGATGTCAAATCTTCACCCCCATGAAATCTGTTTCTTCAGATGGAGAAAGAAACTAATGAGCCCTTTCACGATGTAAAATCTTCACCCCCATGAACTCAGATGAAGAAAGAAACCGAAGAGCCCTTTCACGATACAGAATCTTCGCCCACATGAACCCAGATGGCTCAGTAAGTAACTAAAGAGCCCTTTTACAATGTTAAATCTTCACCTCCATGAACCAAGATGTCGAATTAGGAAAGTAAAAAAGCATTTAACGATGTTTAATCTTCGCCCACATGAACCCTAATGTCGAAGTAAAAAGCTAAAAACCTCTTTCACGATGTCGAATCTTCACCCCAATGAACCCAGGTGTCGAAGTAAGAAATCAAAAGAGTCCTGACACAATATCCAATCTTCACCCCCATGAAGTCCTACGTCGAGGTAAGAAAGTAAAGAGCCCTTTGACGCCCAGTATCGGACCTTGTATATGGTTTTGCGCACTAGCTAAGCCGATTAAACCAGCTGCAGGCGACCGGGTGAAAAACTCAAAATTCACATAATTCATAGATTTACGATATCTGTCACGGAATCAAGACCGAAGTGTTGCGACATCCATGGCACTGTGCCAAACTCATGGTTTGTGGATTTTAAAAACATATCTAAGTTTATATAAAACAATCGTTGAATGCTGTGGTCACTATCACGTTGGCCGTCTTTACATCCTAAAGCACTTCCTGGCGCTCATTTATTGATTATTCTTACCGCGTCTTTATTTAAATATGATCTTCACTTATTTAGGAAAGCGTCAAGCCAAGTGGTGCAACTTTTTTTTTCTCCAGGAGGCATTGACTTGAATGTATGGCTAGACCCCGACGCCCCACCCCTCCACCCCCTTCCTAGTAAACAAAATGTAATTTCAAAAATGGGGTAAGTAAACTAAGTAAAGGACCCTATTTCACGCCTTTAGGCGTATAGGGCATATAGGTTTGACCTATATGTGGTTAGACCAAACGGCACAAAATAGGTGATATGATCAGCATCACGACGGCCGCCTTTACCTTCCGAGACCGCACCCGGTACCCACTCAAGGCTTGGTCTACCTGGGAGTCGAAGTCATTTTTTAAAAAGTCCGATTCCGCCAGGGAGCGAACCCACGACCTTTCGATCCGCACACGGGCGTATAACCGCTACGCCACGGCGACTCCATCAAAAATAGGGTGTACAGTTGAAAATAAAGAAAAAATCCCAAGCCTTATAACGCCGTGTGGCGTGGGAGTCGTGCATATCGAAAACCTTCTGTCTGGTCTTCTTTCAGTGAGCTCTGACACAGGTGATTCTTCCTGACATGCCGTCAAACTATCCAGTACCTTCTCTCTCTGTCTCCCTCTCGCACCTCCAACCGTCCCATGTCACGATCTACTTCAGTTTTCTCCTTCTCACGACATGACCAATGAATGTAGATTGTCTCCTGATTTGTGCAATAAGTTTTCTTCGTATTAATATTACTTAGTAATATATTCTTATTACTTGGTAATATTATTACTATGGGAGTCGCCGTGGCCTAGCGGCTAGAAGCTTGCGTACGGATAGGAAGGTCATGGGTTCAAAAATGACCTAGCCTTGGTTGGGTACCGGGTGCAGTCCGAGAGGTAAGGCCCTATACGTCCTTTACGCCTAAAGGCGGGGAAAAGGGACATTCATTTTATTGTCATTATTATTATTATTTCATCATCATCATCAGGTGCCTTGCCTACTGGCGTGAGCGATGATGCCTCTCCATAATCCACGATCTCCTGCTGCATGTATTATAATAAAAATAAGCCACTGAACTCTGAACAACCACCAACAAAACATCGGTGATTTTTGTAGGGTTTAATAATACCGCCGGTCCAATAAACCCTTCTATCCATACTCAGACATTCTATGAATCCATTCAATTGCAAATGCCGTTACAATTACTGCCAGAAACTGAATCGAGTGACTGTCACATTATTTCTGTCCTGTGCTTCTCCCTGTTGTAGCTATAGACCGGCGGATATGTGTTTTTTAGTGCCAAATCACTCTCCATATGTTTACTGTACCTGCCTGACATATTTATACATTTCTGGGCGCCTTGTTTACGATTCAGAAATATAAACAGGCAGGGAACCCATGAGACAATTAAAAGTTAGTTGCGTATCCTTTACAGCACATTGCAGAACCAACTTCAGCATTACTTAGCTGTTGTGGTTTTTTTCAAAGTAAATGCACGTCCATTAGTTTGCCATTGCTTTTTGTATGGTCGGCTTCTTGATACTAGTGTCGAAAGCAAGGCAAGGACCGCAGCTGGGATCGAACCCGGTACTATGGCATTGCGAAGCGCCTTTGCAACGCCTAGGCTACACGCGCCGACCATGAGGCAGTAGAAAGATTTATATCTGAAGAAAAAAGAAAGAGACAATAGAAGTAGAAAGATAGAAGGACACACTAGACAACATAAAAATCGAAAGCTATTGTTATCATGCCAGCAAGTTGTGAGAAGATTTACATTTGTGCTCACTTTGTTGGCTGTTATTTTATTAGGGATCTGAGCAGGCAGATGGATTGGCTGGTGCTGCACCACTTAGCGGTGAATTGATGCATAACAAGCTGGACGTTCTGAGGTCCTTGTGACAGCGAGTAAACAGCGTAGAGGCACACTGGCACACGACGGTCTGGAGAGAATGGTCAAGCCAACAATGATCAGGGGATCTGATCGAGATTTAACATCCACAGGAAGGGTGAGACAGACTGACCTTTGACCCCCACCAGGACCGCACAGCGATCTATAAACAGCTGGTGACACAAGGTACCACCATTTGATTGACAACACCAGATTACAAGTTCCAGAAACTCTGTTCAGCCTTCTTCTTCTTCTTTTCTTCCACCTTGTACCTGATCGAAGTGTGATTGGGGGGGGGGGGGGGGGGGGAGGGGGGGGGGGGGGGGGGGGTGTAATGTTCGTTGATGAGCTCTGTCAAGAGCACTATTAAGACTGATTTTTATTTCTGTAAGGCTGTTCTTAAAGCCATCACTCCATATTTTCAGAGGTTTTCCACTCGCTCTATACCCGTTGTAACGTTTTACTGTGGCTCGCTGTGGCGGATAGTACCAGGGCATTCTTGTAAGGTGTCCAAACCACTTCATTTGTTATTCTTTAAAGACCTGTAAGACTGGCTTTATTCCTAGCATTCGTCTGATTTCATGATTTCGTATTCTGTCTTTCCTTGAAACTCCTGCAGCTCTTCTAAGGCATTTCATCTCTGTTGTCACAATTTTACGTTCATTGGAGGATGTAAGTTTCCACGTTTGGCATTGATAGCATAGTGTTGGCCAAAAAATAGTTCTTAGATTCACTTCACAAGGGTCAAAAATGGGACAGGCAGGCAGGCCTACCTTAAATTTGGCCTTTCTAAACACCTATTTTTCACACATTAAATTTATGTTTAGACATTTATTATTTAATATTGTACCTGAATACAACAATTTCAAGAAAAAAAAATTCAAAGTTAATAAGATATGAAAGAGGCGACCAAAAACCGCGATCATTTCGGCTTATAACACGCACATGTGATGTAACCTGTGTGAAACTTTCCGATTTGTCAGGTCCCTTTTGACGTTAAGTTAGCACTCATTCACTTTATGTGGACAGTTATTATTACATCAGTAGTCGATCAGCTTCTGCAGTCCATGCTTGGCTGTCAATGTGTTTTTCTGACTCGAATAGTAGTAAATTTTGGGGCTTGTTTTTGTTTTCAGCCAGACGTGAATCTTAGTAAATGCTTTAATTTTTGCCTCTAGTATACATTTGAACAAAGAATACACCAACAATAGATTTCCTGGCTCACTAGCTCAGTTTGTTGAACCTTACTGAGCGGTGACCGGGTGACGAACTCCTTGTGGTCCGGGTTCACTCATGGGGGTAGGCAGAAAAGCAAAATTTCTCCAAGATTTACCGTATCTTAGATTTGAACATCAAGGAAGATTGGCTATTAAACAGCATCCTGTTTCAGAAACCGACATATTTTGGTCATATCAAGCGCCACGACGGATTGGAAAAAAATTATAGCAGAAGGTATGGTACCAGGAAGGAGGGGAAGAGGCCGATCGACACGAAGATGGGAACATGATATAAGTGACTCCTTGAGTATGAAAATACATAAGGCGGGAGAACTGGCGAGAGACCGAGTTTCTTTCAGGCAGACTGTGATGAGAGCGACGTTCTGCAAAGGACCTGCTACATGATGATGATAATGGAATCAAGGCCGAAAGGTTGCGATATCCATAGTACCAAGCCAAAGGGTTAACAACCTAGGGTTTCTGGATATTTAAAAAAAAATTTACATTATATTGCCCGGCATATTTTGCTGTATCTTGTCAAGTGCATACTACAGTAACAATTACAGAAATGAATCATTTAAGTGACTCCTTTATAACTGAATTACAAATTCAACAATTATGAAACAGATAAGTCAGATGTGTCAAACCTGATGTGCGCGCAACTCAGGTTCCGTAACAAGACTAAAGTCCACAAATGGACAAACACCCAGACCTTTCCACCGAAGTTTCCAGCACGAGAACGCGAAGAAAAGCCAAGAAGAAGAAACACAACTGCCTGTTTTACCGGGGCAAGCAGTGTCACATTCATGTCTTTTTGTTTACACAGTTCAGGGCGCAGGTGCTGTGATATGCACCTGACGAGACAGAGCGAAATATGTCACGCAATAAACTGTACAGTCTACTGTTTGTGTCTTCTTTGTTTCAAATTTACAACGAGGAAACATTGCTTTGATTTTCTCTTTTAAATATTAAACTGTTGTTGTCAGACGTATTTCCGCGTGTCCCTTAGTCTGTCTTGGTCTCTATGAATCATAGCAGTCTGTCTCACTGCCCTTCAGTCGATCTCTAAGCCTTGTCGCTCGATCAGTCAGCCCATCTTTTAGTCCGTCTTTCTTAATCTATCTGTCTTGCTCACAGTCTATCTGTCTTTTTTACAGTCTATCTGTTTTTCGTAGTCTAGTCTATCTTTTTTACAGCCTATCTGTCTTTCTTACAGTCTATCTATCTTTCTTACAGTGTGCTTTTCTTACAGTCTGTCTTTCTTACAGTCTAGTATATCTGTCTTTCTTACAGTCTAGTATATCTGTCTTTCTTACAGTCTAGTATATCTGTCATTCTTACAGTCTAGTATATCTGTCTTTCTTACAGTCTAGTATATATGTTTTTCTTACAGTCTAGTATATCTGTCTTTCTTACAGTCTAGTATATCTGTCTTTCTTACAGTCTAGTATATCTGTCTTTCTTACAGTCTAGTATATATGTCTTTCTTACAGTCTAGTATATCTGTCTTTCTTACAGTCTAGTATATCTGTCTTTCTTACAGTCTAGTATATCTGTCTTTCTTACAGTCTAGTATATCTGTCTTTCCTACAGTCTAGTATATCTGTCTTTCTTATAGTCTAGTATATCTGTCTTTCTTACAGTCTAGTATATCTGTCTTTCTTACAGTCTAGTATATCTGTCTTTCTTACAGTCTAGAATATCTGTCTTTTTTACAGTCTAGTATATATGTCTTTCTAACAGTCTAGTATATCTGTATTCTTACAGTCTAGTATATCTGTCTTTCTTACAGTCTAGTATATCTGTCTTTCTTACAGTCTAGTATATATGTCTTTCTTACAGTCTAGTATATCTGTCTTTCTTACAGTCTAGTATATCTGTCTTTCTTACAGTCTAGTATATCTGTCTTTCTTACAGTCTAGTATATCTGTCTCTCCTACAGTCTAGTATATCTGTCTTTCTTATAGTCTAGTATATCTGTCTTTCTTACAGTCTAGTATATCTGTCTTTCTTACAGTCTAGTATATCTGTCTTTCTTACAGTCTAGAATATCTGTCTTTTTTACAGTCTAGTATATATGTCTTTCTAACAGTCTAGTATATATGTCTTTCTAACAGTCTAGTATATCTGTCTTTCTTACAGTCTAGTATATCTGTCTTTCTTACAGTCTAGTATATCTGTCTTTCTTACAGTCTAGTATATCTGTCTTTCTTACAGTCTAGTATATCTGTCTTTCTTACAGTCTAGTATATCTGTCTTTCTTACAGTCTAGTATATCTGTCTTTCTTACAGTCTAGTATATCTGTCTTTCTTACAGTCTAGTATATCTGTCTTTCTTACAGTCTAATTGTCTTTCTTACAGTCTATCTGTCTTTCTTACAGTGTGTTTTTCTGACAGTCTGTCTTTCTTACAGTCTAGTATATCTGTCTTTCTTACAGTCTAATGGTCTTTCTTACAGTCGTGTCTATCTGTCTTTCTAGCAGTCTATCATAGAGTATGTTTGTGAATGTGTGTTTCTACCGATATGAATTTTGGCGTACCAAAAATCTTCAAAAACACAGAGCCCCAGCAGATTCTCGATAATTAACAGTTGCAACGGCATCGTAGAAGTGTAGACAAGATTGCATAAATAGACAGTACACGTCAGTATTCAAATATTACGTGAACAAAAGAAATGAAATAACGTAAAACCATAGCATTATATAAAGTATATTATATTTTATGTAATTTACTTGTGAAGACACTGGGGAAAATGTGAAACTAGCATGCTGTCTTCTTGTTTTCCCACTGTTTATTATTATCAACTTCTGTGTCAGGTGCCTTGAGGTTATGAAAGCAGTTTCCCAATTCCAATATACTAGGCTCAGTTCAGCTGAGGAAAATTTAGTATCAGATGTCTCTTAGTTGATTTTGACACTGGTATGCACTGAGATGTAAATAAACCAGTGGCAAACTACTGAACATAAAAATGACCATTTTAAACAACCAACATATACAGAGGCTGGTTTCGATGTCCTTAAAGAGTGAATCTTCTTCTTCTTTCTCCCCCTCCGTCATTATTCCTTCTTTAGACAGACAGACGGACGGATAGACGGATGGAGGGACACGTATGTATGTGTGTGTGTGTGTGTGTATATACATATATTTATATATACATACACTCTTTCTCTCCTTCTTTCTGTATCTCTTTCTATATGTCTGCCCGCCCTGTTTTTTCTCTCTCTAACATTTACTGTCGTCTCTCCTTTTCCCCTATTCCTATTGTCTCTCGCTTTCACCCAATTACCGTCTTGTAGATCTCTCTCCTCTCTCTCCTTCTGTTTCTCATACATATCGTATTTGTTCCTAGATTCACCACAGTTCTATGACTTTTCTTTATAACTGAAGCAGGCATAATTCGAACAGATTCCAAAGTTTGTGATTAACTGATATTTAGTGTTTTATATGTGTGTGTGCTACAAAAATAGGGTTTCACAAAGGGAATGTGACCGATAGAGATCTGCACCATATGTATGCAAATAAAACGCATTCAACAGAGCGCTTTGTTTAACACGTTATGGTTGGTTGATCTATTCATACATAGCCACACTTTCTCCCCTGCTTCACATAAGCCTTGTGGCCAACAGAGGTATTTTTTTTAAACAAACTTATCTGAGGAAATCATACAAAACAAGGCGTGCCTGTGAATAAGGGGGAAATTTCATAAAGTACAGTAATCAATTGGGAGTCGCTGTGGTATAGTGGATAGACTCTTGCCTGCTAATCGGGAGGTAGTGGATTCGGGTTTCGTTAGTCAGACCTTTTACATAAATTATATTGACTTTCAGGTCGACCCAGCCTTGAGTGGGTACCAGATACAAGCCCTGAGAAGTAAAGGCGGCCGGTGTAATGCTGACTACATCATCCACCAACTGTCGATTGGTCTATAAAAAATAGGTATAGCCTAATATGACGCATACGCGTGAAGAAGTGAGAAATAGTCCTTTACTTACAGATCTCTATTGTGCTCCTTATTTTAAAGTCACTTAGTGCTTTCCTCTTGACCAGAAATTTTTGATAAACTAGACTTGATGATATCTTTAATTAGTTGAAAAATTAATTAATTTAATCACATTGGCTCCCAGGTCAACCAAGCCTAAGGGGGATACAAACAGGACCGGATTAACCGTTTAGCGCAATAAGGACGTGTTTAGGGCATCACAAAGGCACGCGACACCACATTCATTTTCAGTTGCCTCAGAGCTGCGCATTATTTTTTTTTTTTCTTTCTTGGTTAAAGTATTCTTTTTTAAATAAAATCTGGTAAGAGCAACAGTGCAACAAGGCAAGCTCAACATCTCATCTCTTCAACTGACTGACGTTTTACCCCACCAAGGCATCACACTGAGCGACATACCCCCGGTCCCAAAAAAAAAGTGCCACCATTCGGATGACGATCACCCGGGGACAGATCCTAGAAACCGCGTTCAACATAGGTCCCGGGGCAAAATCAAGGAAGTGCTTAAAAAAATGAAAAACTTAGTCACACATGGGGACGGGGATATTGGGTTATTTTCTCTTCTTTTTTTAAGTATAGAAGCAGTCGAGTTACATATGATTAGTGTCAGGATCTGATTATGAAATTTGCAAATTTAAAAAGTGGGAGAAAACTTTTTAAATATAAATAAAATGGAAGTATACAACAATAAACATAATCTTCCATCACTACAAGTTTTCGTTTAATTTGCATAGTAACATTGTAATGTTTTATTATTGTTTTTATTTTGAAAACGTGATAAATATAACGTAAAATTTGACTTAAAAGCTCTACGGAGTGAATGGAAAAAACGCACACAATTACAACTGATCTTTTCGACCAGTCTTTATCAACGGAGGACTAACTAAAGCACAAGTGACTGAAAACGTAAAACTGTTCATGTAAAAAAAAAAAATAATAGCTTTGGCTGCCAATTCGAACCAGCCCTAAATTAGCACCAGGTAAAATACTAGGAAGTAAAGGTGGCCGGCGTGGTATTGACCATATCACAGTCTGATTGCCGATTGTTCTATGCAATGTTTTCAATCATTGGCTCCCTTCAGTCATTCCAAGCGATAGTTGTATACTGTGCTATGAAGAGGCATAGGACTCACAGCCCATGGCGATGGCGAGTGTGACTAGCAAGACCCGCCCGTGTTAAGAAATGTAATGTCTATGCAATATAGGTCTGGCATTGTAAACCCAATACCACTGACGGAGTAGGAGAACTGTCCTTTACATTATGATTTGAAAGGTAGGTAGGCAGTTTGTACACGCCAGGACTGTAACCCGCAGGATTAGTACCTCAGGGATAGGAATCATGGTTTGCCTTACGGTCTATACAACGAATCAGCATCATGACACGAGGGTAGTAACCCATAAGTGCTCCGTTCTATCTCTGACTCAAGCCAGAATCTGAAGAATCTCCGCACAGTGCACGAACTTCGTAGCATCGTCAAAAATCCTGAAATACTTGGGTAGATTTTTAACTCAAAATTTTGCGTTAGGCTACTTTCTTCGATTTCCAACTGACAAGGGATTTGTTACGTGCGCAGCAATACACACGGGCGTTCGGTATTACTACCCAGAGACCAAAAGGAAATTACTAAAAGTCCATGTGAAAATACCCCAGCCTTCACAGGTGCCTGAACCCGGGACCTCCAACACTCGGGGCGGGCGCCATGCCTAGAGACCACTCAGTACCCTAAATAGGATTCTATATGTACCAATCCCCAGAGTCACCGTTCAAGCCTAAAGAACAGTGGTTCTCAACCTGCGAGTCCCGACCCTCTTTTGGGTCGAACGATCTTTTCATAGTGGTCGCCTAAGACCATCAGACAACAAATATTGATTGAAGTTATAAAGGAAAATAATTGTCTAGGGGTCACCACAACATGAGGGAACTGTAATAAAGGGGGACGGCAATAGGAAGGTTGAGAGGCACTGGTAAAGAATATTTACATGTGGGATGCCGCTAATGTTTACATTTTTTAAAAAAAAGTTTAAAGTAGAAAGGATCGACTTTATTGCAGCGGGTTTTATTATATATGGTTTGGTTTCTCTCCTCAGAACGGCTAGCTGCCTGTCAAGAGCGCCGCACATAGCACGAACTCCGTAACTCTGGCGACGATCTCCGGGGATCTCCGTAAAAACTGCACTCGTGAACTGAAGGGCGCAGGAGTAAAACAAACCCCGGAGCTTCAAAGCGCGAGGAAAACGGCTTGACCACTTTGCCACGGAGACCAGCCTGATGGTTACACAGTCGCCTGAAGTCAGGCTGGCTGGGGACACTCATTGCAGAAATATCTAATGGCTTGATAATCAAACACGCTAACTCTATGCAAGGCACACCCGTTTGCGATTGTGTAAACTCTGTCAGCACAAAGGGATGAGGCAGGGACTGTCACCGCGTTAGCGTCACAGGTAACCTGAACTCATTAAGTTTCCCCTGGGTAACGGCATTCCTAACTGGGAACGTAACCCAATGCATTTGCCATAGCCTAGTGATTGAAATTCCTATGTCTGCTAAAACAAATATTCATTTTTCGTTAAAACCAAACTATGAGGAGCCGCTGTGGTGTAGCTGCTAGAGGCTTCTCTGTGTATCCGAAGATCGTGGGTTCAGGTCCTCTCGGAGTTGACTCTTTTTCAAAACTGATCTTGGCTCCCAGGTCGACCCAGCCATATATGGGTATAAGGTAAAGTCTTGGGAGGGAAAGGCGGTCAGCGTGACGTTGAGCACATCACTAATGCCGATTGGTCTAAAAAAATTTAGGTTTAGTCCAGTAGTCTTCAACCTAAGAGCGCGAGCAGGTTTCAGTGAAGCAGTTTTGAAATAATAGAGTGCATTTGTATTTGTATTAATCCGTTATAAAATATTCTTTTTCAGTTTAATTATAAGTTAAGTACTTTTAAAATTTTTATAAAACGAAAAGCTAACGACCTTTTTGCTATCATAAGTAATTTGTACATTTACAATCGAAGAACTAATTAATGTGATATTACAGACATTTAATTATAGATGAAAAACACACTCTGACGAAAGCCTATCCTCATACTGTTTGTTTCCCTTATTGCGGGATATCTTGTCCTCATTTTTGTGTGAATCACATTTAGATTTGATGGGGAAGGGGAGTGGGGGGACGTCATTTCCGAATACTCAAGG
Organism: Candidula unifasciata; assembly: GCA_905116865.2. NCBI lineage: Eukaryota > Metazoa > Mollusca > Gastropoda > Stylommatophora > Geomitridae > Candidula > Candidula unifasciata. The sequence goes on along the minus strand of CAJHNH020004082.1, from coordinate 33,733 downwards.
GAAGGAGTAGAAGTATTGCAATTTGCTCACTGTGAGCCTGGTGGCCTTACCATATACTAAATGGAAGGTGTGTGACCTAAAAAACAAAGTTAGGAGACCACTGGTCCAGCCCTATATGCCCTATACGCCTCAAGGTGTGGAAAAAGGTGCCTTACTTTTATCATAGTATGGCCAGAACATATTCAAAACGTGGACTGAATCTTTGACAAAGCAAAGCGTTTTCCTAAATGTCTTGTATATGTGGCTGCAGTCTAACTTACAACGGTCTGTTTCTTTCATGTGAGGAGGTTTAATGGGTCTTCATAACTGTATTGTGTTCTGCCGGGTTTATGAGGAGTTTCATTGAGTCTTCAGAAATATATTGTGATCTGGTGGATTTATGGGAGGTTCAATGGGTCTTCAAAATTGTATTGTGTTCTTCTGGTAGGTTTATAAGGAGGTTCACCAGTCTTCTAAATTTACTGTGTTCTGGTGGGTTATGGGAAGGTTCATTAGGTCTTCAGAATTGTATTGTGTAGTTATGTTCTGGTGGGTTATGGGGAGGTTCATTAGGTCTTCAGAATTGTATTGTGTAATTGTGTTCTGGTGGGTTATGGGAAGGTTCATTTGGTCTTTAGAATTGTATTGTGTTCTGGTGGGTTATGGGGAGGTTCATTTGGTCTTTAGAATTGTATTGTGTTCTGGTGGGTTATGGGGAGGTTCATTTGGTCTTTAAAATTGTATTGTGTTCTGGTGGGTTATGGGGAGGTTCATTTGGTCTTTAGAATTGTATTGTGTTCTGGTGGGTTATGGGGAGGTTCATTTGGTCTTTAGAATTGTATTGTGTTCTGGTGGGTTATGGAGAGGTTCATTTGGTCTTTAGATTTGTATTGTGTTCTGGTTGGTTATGGGGAGGTTCATTTGGTCTTTAGATTTGTATTGTGTTCTGGTTGGTTATGGGGAGGTTCATTTGGTCTTTAGAATTGTATTGTGTAATTATGTTCTGGTTGGTTATGAGGAGGTTCATTTGATCTTCAGAACTGTATCGTGTATTTGTGTTCTGATGTGTTAAGGGGTGGTTCATTTGGACTTTAGAATTGTATTGTGTTCTGGTGAGTTATGGGAAGGTTCATTTGGTCTTAAGAATTGTATTGTGTTCTGGTGGGTTATGGGGAGGTTCATTTGGTCTTTAGAATTGTATTGTGTTCTGGTGGGAAGTTTTCTAAAGAATTATAATGGCTGCCTTGATCTGGGTTATATTTTCATAAAAATACATCCTGTATTTGGATGTTCTATTGCACTCCCAATATATGCTAAGTAGCAAGCTCTTTCATTTCACCTAATAATGCTGTAACCTGGGAACTATTGGAGCACAGTCTGTTTGGTTAGCTGAAGATCTAAGATTGCTGAATTTGTAGATGCGGATAGTTGTGTATTTCCTGCAATACTGGGCTCTGATCTGTCAGTGTAATCACTTCTGACTCAGAGCTGCACTCACGTAGTAATCCTGCTTTCTCTAAAGCCATTTAAAAAGAGAAACATCTGCCACGACATGGATTCGGATATAAGACCTTAGCGCTTGTCAAGAGTACGTCAATCACTAAGCTAATGCAGCTGCTGTGACTGGAGTTCATCATCATCCTCATTCGTTTAGAGAGGCGCCACTCTTACCGAAGACGTTGGTGCAAGTAGGATGTCAGGTTTTGTATACACCACACACCATTCAGCGTCAACAAACAACATATAGCACCTGTTCTGTTTTAGGGCCGACCTTTAAACCTAGCCAAGAATGTAATGAAGTATAGAAAGTAGGTCGATGAGTTCAGCTAACTTTTGATTCTTCCCGAGCAACCTTTAATTAAATCTCGTCGGCAAATATTAATTTAGTTATTTTTTTTTTTTTTTTTGGCCATATCCTTACTATAAGAAAAATTCTTCAGAATTGTAAGTAGAACGGAGAACTTATGGGTTACTACTCTTGCGACATGATATTGATCCATTGAATAAACCAAACCAAACAACTATTCTTACCCCATTTAAAATCTGAGACCGAAAGACGAATTTCATGCCTGACCACCCCTGAAGCGGATCTACTCTCCCTCTGTCGCCCACAAACAAGATCAATATGGTCCTCTGTTAACGCCCCGATGAAATATAGAAACAACAGTTATTGTCGCAAGCGGGTAGGCAAAGGGTCAGAATTAAAACCGCGAGTCGCTCGCTTCACCTATGCTTCATTACTGCCCTACAAAATAGAAAGCCGCCTTTGGGTTATACGGAACATTGTTCTGTCGTGGATACAAACACAGCGCTGTGTGTATTCACTCAAAACTTGGGGCTTACATGAAAAACAGAAAAACTGGATCAGCATTGGTTTACATTGCTTGCGATCATTTGAGTAAGTATGACAATGTATATTTATGTAATGTATTATTATTTTAAGGGGTGTGTACGTATTTGACAGCTAGCTGTTGATTATTCGCTGAATAAGTTAAATAGCTGCATATTCTTTCAAGCAGGCGGTTAAGTTAACGTTAGTCTCTCCAAATGGAGTAGGTCACTTTTCATTCACAAGTTTGTTGGGCTGGTCGACTTTCCTAAAGGTTATGGGTGTGTCCCGCGCTGTTGTTTGGTTTCTGCGATGTCTTGTTTTTGAGTACGTGTTTTGGAAAGTACTATAAACATTCGCCCGCCGTTTCACATGTCCTGGTTTCATCTCTGCACTAGTCGGACTGTGGATAAAACTGACCAATGTTCCCAGATTAATCGCATCTTCTGATTTGTTTATTGAGGGCATATACTTTCTATGTATCTGAAGTAGGATTTTATTGTTTCTTTTTCTAAAGTCCTATGCTAGTCTGGTCGGCTCTGTGGCTAAGTCGATGCGAACGCTTCGCTTCATAATGCCGGGATGCCAGGTTCGATCCCAGCTGCGGGCAATGCGCCTTGCGTTGGTTTCGACAGTGGTATCAAGAAAGCCGACCGTCCAGTAAGCAATGGCAAACTACTGGACGTAAATTGCCTAGAGAAACCACACAACAGCCAGGGGCTGTTAGGGTTGGTTCTGCAACGTCCTGTAAAGGATACGCAACTTTTGATGCAAGTCTGCTGTCTTATGTAGTTTAGGCGTTGCGAAAATCCTTTGTAAATCCGAGGTCCTGTGTTCTATCCCTGCTGCGGTTCATTTGGCAGCAGACCGCTTTCTGTGAATTTGATGGTAAAAGTAAGCAATGGCAAACTTCTGAACATAAAACCTTACACTGAAATAGCAAACAGCACAATGCTGGGGATGGCTCTGCAGCAACTTATAAAGGATACTCGACTAACTGTAACATAAGTGAAATAAAGTGACGTTTTTTCCTCACTACTATGGGTCATATATATTTTGCGAAATCGCGTCAGATATGTATCGAGGAAGCTGTGTTTTATATATATATATATATATATATATATATATATATATATATATATATATATATATATATATATATATATATATATATATATATATTGACTGTGAAAGCTGAGTTAGATATATATTGAGAATGTCGCGTTAGACTGAATTTGACAACGTGACGTTAGATCTATAAAGTCTTAACGAGGATTCGAACCTGGGTCTCTTGCATGAGAACCCAGCCTTTTAACCGTTCAGCCAGCCGTTGGAAAGGATTGTACAAGATATAATGGAATCGATGAATAGACTTTCTGATGTGAATGAACGAACAAATGAATCAAGAATAGACATCCCTACATCCTCCATCTCCGTCCTGTATGATGAAAAAACGACGCAGCAAGGTGATTATAGTGACTGTAATATAATCTTCACCAGTGTGTCACAGTTTACATTGCCAGCATGCTTTTGATACTGTCAGTTGACATGGAAATATCTCAGACCAGAAGAGGAAACCTGATCTCTCTGAGCCTTATCCACACTAATCCGCGTGTGGTGTTCTGAGTCACACACAGGGTCAAAACCAATTATGTCTCTTTATAAATATCAAACCAAAGTATCAGCATTACGTTTGTAGCACCATAGGCACGTCTTAGGGCCGTAGTACTATAGTAACGGTTCTTCAGGTCTTGGTCGGGATTGACTGAGCTACCGAATAACATAAGCTGGTACTTGCATGTTCTTTTGTGAACGCAGAATTTTGGGCGGCGTATCCAAAACATGACATTCCTATTTGTGCCAAGAGCTTCGGATGGAGGACCCCACTGGGGGGAGGGGGGAGCATACTAGCCTTGTTATATAGGATGTAAAAATTCAACCTAAAAACGTATTATTATCGCATGGTGTATTATTATGCACCCAAACAAAGCCCACATGAGCCCCTACCCTATCCAAATCTAGTCAATTTGTGAAAGGGCTGAGTTCCACTACCACCCCCTCCCCCCAGACGTTTTCTTTTGATGGCGCCCTATGTACTTTGTCCTCCGTAGAAAGAATTGGCTTCGGCAACAGACTCACTCCTTGTCAGATAAAGGCAGGCTGTTTAGAGATCTCCCACACCCGAACCAAGTTGATGGGAACTAAGACATAGAAGTGAGCCTTCCTTTAGATCCGCTAACCTCTCTCTCTCTCTCTCTCTCTCTCTCTCTCTCTCTCTCTCTCCTCCTATGAGTTCTAGGGCGCCACAGCTTTACTGTAGCTAGGGAAATAATGGGGGGGGGGGGCTGTGCAAATAGGCTCACCACTTCTCTTAACAGGCACGTGAAAGAAAGAAAAAGGGAGTTTGCAAATGTGGATGTTTTGATCACAGCAAAACTTGATATGGCAACAGCCGCGATGTCGCAGCTAAAAACAATGTGAAAGAGCAAAATCAGCAACTCACTCAGTCAGGGTCTGTATATAAAAATTACTGGTATTGGCGATTTTTTTTATACGGATGAGATACGGATGAGCGTTGAACTCCCACTGTGAAAATCCAAAGAAGGATTCTCAGACTTTCGAATGTAAACGCTATGGTCGCAATTTACGAATGAGTTATTCAGAACACAAAACTAATAATAAATATGTCAGAATCAAAATATACAAATTTGCGGGGCATAAGGAGACTCCCTTGACAATCTTGAAACGTCAAAAGATAGTTTGTTTGAGACATAATTCGCAAAGACTGTGCAGGGGGTTCGTTCTCAGAGAAAAGAATGACAACGAAAAACATGGAATTACAACATCAAGAAATGGACAGTACTATCTGATCAAACAATTATTCATCAAGCGGAAGATAGCTAAAGATAGTGGGTTTTGTGTGCTAGTGCTACCATCTATAAACCTCCATGATCCTAACGGCTCAAGAGTTATTTTATGTTGCTTATGTTCTGAACCCAAGATGCAGATAAATCACAGCTTAAAGAAAAGTTATTAGTTTCTTTTCACCTTCTTTTTCATAACTGCATTAAAGATCCTTTTTTAACGCCTTCGTGTGTATTGGGCATATAGGGCAACTTTATAGATCAATCTTCACTCAATTGGTTATATGGTTCACATCCCCTAATTCTCAGGACTTTACCTAGTTTTGGATTATACAACGGATCAACATCATGGCAAATTGGTAGTAACCTAGAAGTGATCGGTTCTACTTCTAACTCAAGCCTGAGTCGGAAAAAATCTCAATTTGCATTCCGTTGCACCGGTGAGGAACCTGAAATACTTTTGGTAGATTTAAATGCAAATTTTGCCTGGGCAGCGCCGTTAAGATACTTTTTATTTTTTTTATTTTTCATTTGCAACTGTCAATTGATTCTTTTTAAACGTGCGCAATAATACACAAGAGCGTTCGATCTTATAACCCAGAGACCTGGAGAAATTACTAGAAGTCCATGTGAAAAAAATCACAATCTTCACCGAGACCTGAACCCGGACCTCCAGTACTCGAGGCGAACGCCATGATTCGAGACCACTCAGCCTCCACTTTATCTTCTTTTTATGGGTTGACCAGGAAGCCAGAGACATTTAAACGAACAAAAACAAAACCACCAAGCGACTAAAACAATAATATAATTTAGTATTCAGAAAGGTGTCTGGTTACAAACAGCAACTTCCTCGTCAAGACTCGCTTTATCGAATGTCCCGAGAGGGCTGATGTATTATATTCAGACTAAGAACAGGGCACACGAGATTTCGTCAGCATGCGCTCACACTTGTCGGTGTCAGTAAACACAGAGACCTGTCCCTGCAGCCTGGCACCAGAAAAAATTGAGCATGTGCTCCAACACTATCAACCGTATGCTTACAACAGAGACACAATCTGGCC
>CAJHNH020004082.1:12500-22500 GCA_905116865.2 Candidula unifasciata | reverse complement strand
ATATATATATAAATATAATTGTAAATGTATGTCTATATACGTGTGTGGGTGTGTATAGTGCACACTAGCCCCCTGCTCAACAACCCTCACTAGGTACTAGAGCACCGCTCCAAGCCACTATTTTTGGTGCAATCAACTTTTCGTAGCCAACATAAAAAATAAAAAACAGTAAAGATCCCTTTTCACGCCTTTCGGCGCATCGGGCATATGGGCAGAGCGTCCCATTTTTTTACAGACCATTAGCACTCGGTGGGTAATGTGGTCAGCATTACGCCGGCTGTCTTTACTTTCCCAGGACAGCCCATCCTGGCCCAATTTAGGTCGACCTGCGACGTCCCATACCACGACACAAATCCACGTAATTGTCACAAAATAACCAGACTACAATTATAGACGATACTGCTTGCAGTAGGTTGGACGTTGTCGCTTTTGTTTTTCATTAATGGAAGGACGGATAGGATGGGGTATCTGGAACCTGCCTTGTGAATCTGGCGTGCATATTATTGAGATTCTGAAATCTCAGGATGGTATCGTAAATATTCAGGTAGCAGACACGAGGAGACAACGTGACCGTTCGATTGTTATTAATTCTATTCCACATGTTATAAAGACGTATCCGTGATGTGGAAGTGAACTAGTGGTTTTTAACCTCATAATGAGGATCGCCTAAACAATGAACACATGAGAAAGAGGTCACAAACTCCCTACCTCACTGATAAATTTTCTCAACGGGGTGGGAGGGGTGCTTCAAGAGCAAAGGCTTTTTTTAGGACAGTAATCACCACAAATGAAGATAACTAAAATAAGATAGCAAAAGGACCCGTCCTTGATAAAGCAGGCCTTCAGGCGGCTAAAAAAGGACTAAGCTTGGAATTTTTGTTTGTTTCTTTACGATACGACGATAGAACAGTAATAATAAGTATTATTATTACTATTATTATTATTATTATTATTATTACTATTATTACTATTATTATTATTATTACGCGTAAGTTGCAAATATATGTACAAGTTTTTTTGGGAAAAAAACTGAAGTGTTGAAACATATTCTAAAAAAAAAAACTGTTCCACATATTCGCTAGGGTGGCTTGGTCAGTGCCTTTCCTAGTTGTTGCTTAAAAAAATAAGTTGAGGGTGTGGGTGTGGACAAGTGTTGCCATTTTTCTTTGACAAAAAAAAATCCAAAACGGAGTCAAACAATATCTGAAAACATCTAAATTTTGCGTGGAAAACATCTAGAATAAACATCCAAATGGAAAGAGTCACAAATAACATAGCAATTGATGTGACTTACCCTATATAATCATGTCCTCATCTTTACTGAAGTCTGTCTCCCAAGATTCACGGGATAAACTAAGCTTGGATAGTAAAGTTGAAGCTTCAGATAAAAAATGACTCTGGTATGCTTTAGCTTTTTTTATTTCTTTAAATACCCAGTCAGCGAGCTGATAAATGGAACAGCCTTTGATTACTCTTATCAGGCCGAATTTTATTGTCAAGACAGCATTGAAGAGGTCAACTTTCATCCTGTTTCTTAGGTTAGATTTGATAAATTCACTCCAAATGAAAAACTCTAGAAGGACATCTACCATCTAAAAGTCAAAAACGCTATCTAAATGCAAATGAAAACATCTAAATCTGGATGTAAAACATCCAAAGTGGCAACACTGGTGTGGACTCAGGGGGCCGTAACTCCTGGAATTTGGCGTTTCTTTAAAGCTTCTTATTCAACTATCAATGCAAGCATATTCAATAACCGGCTTTTATAAAGTTACGCATTATTGGCTTAGCTAGTGTCAACTACCAGCCAGAGTTTATTTTCACAGTTTCTTTAGATAAGCTTGTGTTCTTTCGAAGTAGTTTCAAAGTCTTTATGAGCTAAACTATATATCTATAGGGAGTGCAGTGGTAATGTAACAACTGAGATATGAAGAATTTTTGAAGCCGACGAATGAGACTGAAAGCTTGAGATATCTTAAAAATATTTTAAGGTTAGTTAGTTGCGTATCCTTTACAGGACGTTGCAGAACCAACCTCAACAGCCCCTGGCTGTTGTGTGTGTTTTTTAGGCGCCTGGCTCGCAGCTGGGATCGAACCCGGCATTCCGGCATTTCAAAGCGTTCGCATAGACTTAGCCACAGAGCCGACCTCTTAACAATATAAACATACTAAATCACATCACAGCGGTAAAGCTTCAAAAGTCTTTTTAAAAATAGGAAAATATAAGGACAAGGAAAATACAGGGGCAAAGAAAAGAAAAACAAAGCTTTACAAAACCATTTATAGTGAATACACTTACTAATATGCCCATAGTACTACAGTGGCTATTGATGGTCTCATCTAGAGGAAACAATCAGTAAACAAAACATATTTTCAGGCAGTCAGGCTTACTGGGTAAAGTGAGCTGGATCAAAAGTTTCAAAACCTAGTTAACATAGGTTGACATGGTGATAGAAAAATCCTCAGGAAGTTGGTGATGTGGCCACCATTATGCTGACAGTCATTACTTCCCTTAACGTTCCCTGATATGGATGGATAAAGTAAAGTTAAAAAAAAAAAGTTTAGGATCCCTTGTCATTCACCCCTTCTCGGGGTATGAGAATGGAAGCAACAACAACAACAAAATAATAATCTGTTTAAATTAGGGCTGTACCGAATATTCGCTTCGGAGCCGAAGTGTGGACCCAATAACAATTCGGTATTCGGCTGAATACTTGCGGTCGGGCCGAATACGAATAGTGGTTACCTTACACCCGTTTCCGCATACACTTCGATAGACTGGAATAACTCTCTCATTAACACAATAGTTGTTGTTGCCTAAGTCTGTCGTAGCGGGGAAACTGCGACCCGGTTGCATGGTACAGCATCCAGTTTTAACATATGGCTGTGAATCCTGGACAATCGGTAGGCAGGCCAAACAATTTCTTGAGGCCTCAGAGATGTGGTTTTACAAAACAATGCTCAAAATACCTTGGACAGCAACAACAACAAAAGCGGCCAATAGGATTTGATAGAGGCGGGAGCCCGAAGACAGCTAATCACAGACATCTGAAGGAGACAGTCATTATATTTCAGCAATGTTATGAGAAGAGTGAAAATTAACATGTGGTGACCACTGGAAAGATCTGTGGAAGGAGGGATAGAGGAAGACAACGAGAGAAGATCCTTGACCCGCTTAGGCTCCACATAAACTCTCACACATATATCCATTACATGACTAACCAGTTCATATTAGAGGAAGACAACTAAAAGACCACTATGGTAACACGCGGAAAATTTAGACATTTCGGAACTATTCAAATTCAAAAACTGTTTTCAGTACTTTTTGGCAAAATAAAATACTCAAAATTTTAAAACAATAAATGGTGGTCCAGAGGACGTTGTGTATGGAAGCTCGCTCTCCTTCGAGATACGCCTAGCCAGATCAAAGAGAGACAGAACAAACAGGAAACACCACGAAAGAAGAAGGAAGACATGCACCAGTGACAACAGGACGAGCGGTTTGATTCGGATGGAAGCATCAAGCCCAGAAATGGCACAAACACTAAATTGCAGTCACGAAAGTGACGCAAATAACCCAGACCACAAATATAGGCGGGGACTGCTAGCAGCCTAGGCTAGCTAGCAGCAGTCTGAACGTGCTCGAGCGTTTTTTTTTCTCTCAAAAGGACTTGGACTTGGAAGTAAAAAAAAAAAAATGGTATGAAAAAAGCAGTGTTAGACGGACGGGCTTGCGCGCCCATTTCTTAACATTGTGCAAAAGTTTGTTTCGTTTGATCTTATTTTCGTTTACTGTGTAGACCTCGTCAAGTCAACGGTGCAGTTGAAACTCAAAGTAACTAACCGGGTATCGGCAAAGCTTTACTTATAAATTGCAAAGTGCCCAAGACCACAGGTTGTTGTTGAATCTACACACATGGGCAAAGATCAAACACAAAACGGTAATGGATGGCAATCGCAGTTTTCAATTCTGTTTAATAGATTACTACTCAAGCACGCAGAAGGCGTTCTTATAACCTAATTCAAAATGAAAGCAAGCTGTCGCAAATGGAAAGTGAGATTTTATAGCTTTTTTAAAATGTGTTTTAGAAGATATTTCAGTAAAGGATACGTGTCATCGCAAAGGTATTGTTTATTACGTTTTTCTGTCGTTTCCTAACGTAATTTTTTAGTTCTGTGTTACAGACCAGTGGCCTTCAGACTGAGTGGCGTCCCTTTGGAAGGATTAGGGGTGAGGGGGGAGGGGGGAGAGGTTCAAAAGAGGAGTCAAGTAATTTTTGAAAAAAGTCCATTTGTAGTTGTAATAATCGTTTCTACAGTTTTGATGGTTTTATTATTTAAAAGGGTCGAGTTAGCGCAGTCATTAGGAGACTCGCTTTCAAATCCATCGGCGACTCGCTACAGCCCACGGCCGGAGTTCGAAACCAAGCGGTTCCTGGGGTTTACTGAGCCTCTAGAAAATGGGTACCAGAGTTAAAACTCTGGAGTAAATGGAAGAACGTCGCTGTAGCTAGGAAGCTGCGTGCGGACAGTGACACAGGCGAACAATTTTATCAGCTGTCCGTACTGGTGGCGGAGCACTTATGGTTTATAACCGTATTCACTGACGAATGTTTACATCTCTCGAATTTACCTTTTTATTTAAAAAAAAAATTAGGCGTCAAAATTATTTATAAAATAACAAGCCAAAGAAGTTTTTGTTTTTAAGTGCAGTTTGTACATCTACCGTTAAAAATCGAATTATTATAACAGATGCATTTAATTAGAGATTAAGAACACCTTTCTCCTCTTTAAAAAATAAATCACACTTTGTTAGGGGCCTTGCCTCATACTCAAAGGGAGCGCCACCTAAAAAAAAAAAAAAAGGATACAGACCACTGATATTGACCAATGGTTAATCTACTGCCCTCAGAGAAATGGGAAGGATAGAGGTCTTTGGTGGCAGTGAATCCACATCACTCGCAAGAATGGCAGACCTGTGAATTAAGAGCGGCATTGCAAAAAACGAGACGCACACCAGACACGCCAGAAGACTTGTTAATCTACATAGAACTGGTACTATTAGCCTTTGGACGTTGGGGTTCATACTCAGGGGAGGATCTGAGCACCTATGAACATGTCCGGAGTGCAATGATGATAACCCAACTAACCAACTAACTAACTAACTAACAAACTAAGGGTAATCTACTGGCAATGTGTAAGGCAGGATTAACCATTAGACACACAAAGCACATGCTAAGGGCATCGCAGACGGAAGGGGTAACGCAATAATTGTCAACATCTTTGGAGTTGGCTTATTTTCTCACGGAGTTTATTTTACATAATCGCATCCCAATAACAAGGCTTTATCTCCATTTAGAATATAAGCAGACGTGTTCATCATCATCTTCATCATAAACCACTTCTGCCGTTGAGCCCCGTGGGGAGGAATAATTTGCGATCCAGTGTACTTTGGCTGCCACTGGCTATTGTCATGCCGTGAAGGCGTAAAGTGTCTTTATTGTTGTCAATCTATATTTTCCGCGGTGGTCCTCTTGCTCTTGTAGCTGATCTTCCGAGATGTATTGCTTGTGATAGTATTTGATCTTGCTGCATTGTAACCAGTTGTTTGGTTATCTGCTTAGAATGCAACAAGATCAAAAACCATCACAAACATGTGTTACTTAAGATTAGTCCTAGGATGTGATCAAAGACTGCAATTTAAGCCCCCCAAAACAATGTAGGATGCAACTTTTCAAATATAAAGAAAGTGGAAGCATACTAAAATACATATTCTTCTCCATCTCACTGTAAGTTATGTTTTATTTCCATAAATAAGATTGTGTTTTGTGGTTTATTACTGTTAAAATTTTTAATCAAACATGTATGGGAGCACAGGCGGCCTCTTAACATATGCACCAGCTGTGTACAGGTACAGAGACCCCACGCAGACAAAGGTTCTTTGATAATCTATCTATGTGTGGAGTACGAATTACATTTCATTCTTACGCGTTGTTGTCGTAGGGCCCCAGCACATTGATTTTTTCAGGGGCCCATTAATGCTTTTAAGATTTATCTGGGGGAAGATGGAGCACTAAATTTTTTAAGCGATCAAGGCACAAAATTAGTTTAGGTGCTTATGCATTAAAGGCTCCTAATCTGACCCTGGCAGTGTGGTCATTATCACAATGGTGGTTTGGCCTGTTAGTGTTTACTCAATATGTATACATCTCAGACAACCAAGAAGAGTAACCCAGATGTTTTGAAAATGGCGAATGCTTGAAGAAAACTTATCACAAAGATCACAAACAGTCACTAATTTGTTTAGGCCATGCAATGAGAAGAGGGAAATAGAACAATTGTGGTCACTGGAAAGATCTGTGGAAAGAGAGATAGAAGAAGACAGTCGGGAAAGATTCTTGACAGTCTTTTATCGTGGCAAGGAAGGGTGTCAGCACATGAACTGATACACACAGTTATGGATCGCAGATTGTGGAGAAGCATGATCGCCCACGCCAGTCAGCAAAGCATGTGATGATGATGAAAATTCTTCTCAGTATTTTAAACTTTCTCCTGAAGAAAGCATAGCTGAACCTGCCAGTGTCTTGGGTTTGTAGTTTTGAACACAGTTTCATCATTCCACAATGGCAGGTTCGCATTTGCTGCGGGCGAATTGGCTATTTAAGTTGATGGCACAGAAAATCAACTGCAAACATCTGATGATTAAATCACCTTTCAAAACTGCAAACAGCCAACAGATGCGAGATTGGTTTGTGGCGCCATAAAATGGAAGCGTAACAATATTTTGATTAATTTAACGGTTAAACAAGGTAGATGTAATTTTTCATTGTTGGACTGCGTTCGGATTTTGGCTCAGTGAGTCTCTGTGTGTCAAACTTGCAGGCTGGGACAGGGGATAATAACATAAAGTTGAGAATAGAGTGGAATCCGGAGAATTTCAGTGCGAGTACTGAGTCTGAAATTAAGATTTACTGAGTCTGAAATTAAGATTTACTGAGTCTAATATTAAGATTAACTAAGTCTGAAATTAAGATTTACCGAGTCTGAAATTAAGCGTCACTTAACTCCAGCTGATTTCTAATTAGGGCTTATGATAACATCTCTTTGCAGTGTTTATTTGTGGATGGGGATGTCGTGTTGAGGAGTGTGGTGGTCGTGGTGTGTGTCTGTATTTGTGTGTTTGTAGTCGGTGGGGATGGGGGTAATGTATTGATGTGTCGGTGTGCGTTGTAGGGAGAGTGTGTATGTGTGTATGGTCGGTAGGGGTATTGTTTTGATGAGTCGCTGTGTGTTGAGAGGGGGAGTGTGTGTGTGTGTGTCTGTGTGTCTGAGTGGGGAGTAGTGGAGTGTGTGTGTCTGTATTTAGTGTAGGGTGTGTGTGTCTTTGTTTAAAGTAGGGAAGTGTGTGTCTGTGTGTGTAGAGTAGGGAAGTGTGTGTGTGTGTGTGTGTGTCTGTGTGTAGAGTAGGGAAGTGTGTGTGTGGGCTGGCACTCGTGTGCTTGAGTTGATGCCCCATAAAAATAACCATTACAGTTCCTAATACTTTCACAGGATACAACATATTGCTAGCTTGCATTTAAAGTGTTAGTGAGCAAACTATCGTGTTACTCTCTCAGTGAAAAAAAAACAATATTGTTAGGTTGTATGTAACGAATAAACGAACAGACTGGTGAACTTACCAGATGCTTCTCGTGTGACTTGTACGACGCAGGAGGTAATGCAGCTGGATAAGGAATGGAGATCACAGATCTGAGTTGATGACGATGGATCTAATCCTAAACTAAAGTCAGAAACATTTTCAACTTGAGAACTCCGGTGTATGATAGTTAATCTCGGAATCATTTTTGACGTAATCTCCCTGTCAAGTGTATCTTGGAACCATTGTCCACTAGGCATAACGAGAACTGATGATGATGATGATTGTCCATTGACCATCCAATAAATGTTCATCTCGGTTTCCTTGTCAATTTGAACCCCGGATACTCTAATTTTCCCGAAATGCTGGATTGGATTCCACCATGATACTGAACGGTGTGTACATAATAGAATGGATTTGAGGATTAGAGTGTGAGCTCTATGTGACATTTAATGGCACAATCTGACAATTGACGAACGAAAGATGAATGAATGAATGAATTATTGAATGAACGCAGGAATTAATATGTTTAAACGCGGATTCACTGTCATCTTGAACACCTTTATAATTCAGTAATCGTGATTAGGTGTCAGATAGATACTATTAAACTACTATTGTTCGCTGTCTTACACGATCAAAATCTTAGATCAGATAATGTAAGTCTTTCGCAATAGCACTATTTAGCATTGACAAACAGATACTTATCTCATTGTCTATTTCTAGCTCTTATGTCATTATATTTACCGCCCTATATCATAATCAAGTGCCTTGTCAGCTATCGTAGGCGTTCATGCATCTCTGTAGATCTCGGGCTTTGATGTTCTGGATCAATTTATCCATGCCACTGTTTTGAGCCATCCACCATCATTTTTCTTGGCCTTCCTCTGCCTCTTCTACCTGTGCTTTTTTCAGTCATCACGATATTTTACAGTGCTCCTTTTCTCATCACATGATCACATAAATTTGTTTTGTCTCCTTCTAATTGTTTTATATAATTTTCTACTTTCATTAGCCATTTCCGGGCAATCAGCGTTAGTTATTCTGGCAGTCCAAGATACTTGCAACATTCTTCTCAAGAACCACATCTCAGTTGCCTAAAAACTCTCCGTAATTTGTTTGTTCACCTTCCAAGAGTCACTGCCATACAAAAGAACAGGCTCCATATAACATGTCAGTACTTGTTTGCTAGGAATAAACTCACAGGGAGCAAGTACAGCAGGGATCTACCAGTCATCAGTAGAAATTATCCTCGTCGACAAGTGTTTCGGCCCACGATTCCTAGACACTTTCGGAGGTGGGCCCACCTGAGTTCATGAAGCTTAGGGCTGGTACCCTGCTGCACGAAATTACCGGATGGTGTTTTTCTTTCGGATAGAGACAAGACGACTTGGTGGTTTGCAGAAGGTACTGTGAGATAAGAAGTCGTCGCGGTAGCCTAATTAAAGCAGTCAGCATACCTGGATGACCGAGCGACAAGCTTACGATTGGTTTACCGGACACATGTTGGACTTTATTAGCAGGTGGCAGAGGATCACTGGCAGACAATTCGGACACGATGGACTTTCAAGGGGTGAGAAACCCTTTTCCGCTAGACACCCGGACCTGCTCAAGTATAATAAGGGGGATTTATCACATAAGATACGTTCTGAAAAGCAGCATTTCCCTGGCCACTTCTGCTCTTAATTCTACCGTTCTTTCAGGCACATGAGCGCCGACGATTACACAGGGCTGGGTAAGCCGTCAGGGGCACCCCAATTACAACACCTGGAGAATGGACAATTGCAGAAGTTGACCTCTGCTAAGATATAAAGATGTGTGCAAGCGGGACATGAATGATACAAGTATTGAAGAGGACTCGTGAACAAAATGCCATGGACAGTGTTGTGTGGAGGGGGTAGATCAGGAAGGGAATGGGAATAATGAAGATTGAAATGACTGAAGAAAAGATGAGAGCTGAGCGTCTGAGAATAAACAAATTTAACCCAAATGTCAACAACAACGGTCCTAACAGTCCGAGCTATATTTGTGGAGAACCTCTCTTAACACGGGAGGGTCTCACCAGTCACCCTTGCCCTCGCCATGGGCTGTTAGTCCCATGCCTCCTCATCGCACAATATAGGACTGTCGTCTGGAAGGACGGACAGTGACAGGCGTCAATCAAATCATTTAAACAAACACGTATATAACAGCACCACAATCCTGGTTTATTGAATGCACAGATCAGGTAGGTGAAATAATCCGTTCGCGAAAATTGTCCATGAGAATGAAAAATATAATTATTAACGTACAAGAAACATGATTATACACATTATCAAATTCTCGAATACTGATGACGCTTCAATCACACCAGCTTCTCTCGAGAAC
>CAJHNH020004082.1:0-2500 GCA_905116865.2 Candidula unifasciata | reverse complement strand
CAATAGACTGGCGGGATGCATGGGAACGGGAAAATAAATATCCCGGGGAAAGACATCGCTAGAACTCGAGGATACGATGAAACTGTATAGGCAGTTCAGTCCCATAGGATCCTAAATAACGCTGTGTTGGCAGTTTTGTCCAATGGAGTTCCCAAAGTGTATATAAGGCGATTTTCAAGAGACTTGTGAACTCTGTCACTGGAGAGGCTGGATTTTTAGAGTGAACATAACATTTCTTTGTTTTTCTATTTTTACATATTTTGTTATCAATTGTCCAGGCATGTTGCTGATTTCTTCACTTTTCTTGAATTAAATTTACAGTTGGCATCTATCCGTCTTTCCATGCGAAAGTATTGTATTGTGCGATTAGGAGGCATGGGGCTCATTTTGATGATGGCGAGTGTGACTAGCAAGACTCGACTTCAGTAAGAAGAATCGCCCACAATTAGAGAACTGGACAGCAATCAGTCTAAGAAATCGACCACAATTAGAGAACTGGACAGCAATCAATCTAAGAAATCGCCCAGAATTAGAGAACTGGACAGCAATCAATCTAAGGAAGCTCATCCTAACAGAAAAGCCCTCTTAAGACATAGGTGCTGCGCCGAAAGGTATTGATAGACTAGAATGGTGTTACAACCGAATTTGAACTAAGACATCATGGACATATGCCAGCTCTTCCCATTAGCCCGATGCGCCTTAAGGCGTGAAAAAGGATCTTTACATTTGCTTTGTTTAGTTTTTCATCCGAAAATCACTGCAAGGACAACGAAACAAAACGTACCATATAATTTGTTTTTCTTGCCATTTCTTTAGGAATTTCTTTTCGATTCCGTATAATAGATATGTCATATCTTTGATAATTTCAACTTAGATAAGTAGGGGTGGGGAGGAGGTTTCACTGGCTATGACATTTGCTTAGTGCTATAAGGGTGGTTAGTTTCCTTTAAAAAAATGCTTCGTTCATTTTATAAGTTCAATCTTTACCCATACCTATTTGAATCGTCGCTGGAACTATGGAGGCTGTGTTATGTGGACATTTGACTAGACATTTACTTAGCGCTTGACATTTGACTAGACATCAGTTTAGTTCTGTTCGGTACTCGACGCTCAGATGAAAGGCAAGACGGTGTTTAATCAGAATGCTACCGGCACTATTAGTATTGGAAGTCTGCGCTGGCTGCTGAAGATAGGGGCGGAGCGCTTATGGGAATACTCCTATTGCTGTGATGTTGGTTTTTGAATCAACTCAACTCAACTTAACTAGATATTTACTTAGAGATCTTGGGGAAAATCTCTTTCGTGGCAGATTTCTCTAATTCTTCTTTTTTTTTCTTCTTCGCGTTCACCGGCAGTAAACTCCGGCGGAAAGTTCTGGCTGTTCATCCACTTCTGGACTTCAATTTTTTTCCAGAGCCAGAGTGTTGCGTGTGCATCCGTTTGACAGATCTGACGAATTTGTATGCAGACTATTGGTTCCTTGCCTGTCAGGCAGATGCACTCCGACTTCGGAGGAAGCTCCAAATTAGTCGACTCTTAAAACATGCTTGTGGGTAGGCTGTCGGCCTATTCTTGTTTTCCCTAAAACAGGGCCCTGGTACCCACACAAGGAATTTCTATGATTAATATAGGGCTATTTTTTTTCCGCATTTAGGCCTATGGTGCTATGTCAATATTTTAATAGACGGATCGGCACTAGATTGGTGATGAAGACAACTTTGAGCTGTCCACATTTCCTGTCGATCATATTTACTGGTATCCCATTTGTACTAGTGCGAGTCCGACTCGTAAGCCAGCATACCGCGATCGAAACCCACTGCAGGCTGCGTGGATTTTTGTCGTATGGGACGTGGTATGGGACGTCGCAGGTCGACCCAGCCTAAAATGGGTACCAGGATGGGCTGTCCTGGGAAAGTAAAGACAGCCGGCGTAATGCTGACCACATTACCCACAGAGTGGTGATGGTGTGTAAAAATATGGGATCTCTGCCCATATGCCCGATGCGCCGAGAGGCGTGAAAAGGGAATTTTCCTTTTTTTTTTTTTTTTTTAACATTTGTACTAGGCTGGCAAGGAATGCCAAGGTAATATATAAAAATCCACCATGAGGAGAATTCGAACCAAAGATCTTTGGACTCGCATGCACGCGTTTAGTCACTGCGCTATCGTGGCCCTCCTTTATATAGAGAGACCTATAAATTCATATTTAGAGGTGCAGGCATTTATAAATATATCACAGCCAAGTACGGAGGAGCTTTAAATGAACACCTTAAAGATGTCAGGTCGGCTTTGTGGCTAAGTCGATGCGAACGCTTCGTAATGCCGGGATGCCGAGTTGCGATCCCAGCTGCGGGCCATACGCCTTACGCTGGTTTCGACGGTGGTGTAAAGAAAGCCGTCAGTCCAGAAAACAATGGCAAACTACTGGACGTTAATTTGCCTAGAAAATGTTGGGTTGGTTCTGCAACGTCCTGTAAAGGATAAGCAAATAATTCTAAAGA
>CAJHNH020004081.1:0-48751 GCA_905116865.2 Candidula unifasciata | reverse complement strand
ACACAGACAAGTTGTTAGGAGCATTTATTTGTAAAATGTGTTTTTCACTTTTATTTTATCTTTTTTTCTGTCACCTATGAGCTCCAAAGTGTCAAATTTATCATCTAGAGTATCTCGTCAAGTGTGAAATTATAGACTGAGACTAAATTGGCAACTTTTTTGGAAAATATATTTTGGCTATACGCGAAAGGCATAAATTCTGGAAAAATGTCACTTGCATCTAGCGTGTCTATTCATGTGTAAAATAATTGTCTGGGACTCACTGTTTAGTGGTAGGACACAAACAAGTTGTTAGGAACAATTTCTTCGTAAAATTTGTTTTTCACTTTTATCTTATCTATTTTTCTGTCACCAACGAGCTCCAAAGTGTCCAATTTATCATCTAGAGTATCTCGTCAAGTGAAATGATAGACTGAGACTAAATTGGCAACTTTTTTGCAAATATTTTTTTAGCCAAACGCGTAAGGCATAATTCTGCAAAAATTGTCACTTGTGTCATTTTTATGTTATCTCAATTGTTGCCCCCAGATTGTACAAAAATGCCAAATCAGACATCCAGTTTAACTACTCTGCATCTAGCGTGTCTATTCATGTGTAAAATAATTGTCTGGGACTCACTGTTTAGTGGTAGGTAGGACACAAACAAGTTGTTATGAACATTTCTTCGTAAAATTTGTTTTTCACTTTTATCTTATCTATTTTTCTGTCACCTATGAGCTCCAAAGTGTCCAATTTATCATCTAGAGTATCTCGTCAAGTGTGAAATGATAGACTGAGACTAAATTGGCAACTTTTTTGCAAATATTATTTTGGCCAAACGCGAAAGGCATAAATTCTGCAAAATTGTCACTTGTGGTCATTTTTATGTTATCTCAATTGTTGCCCCCAGATTGTACAAAAATGCCAAATCAGATATCCAGTTTAACTACTCTGCATCTAGCGTGTCTATTCATGTGTAAAATAATTGTCTGGGACTCAATGTTTAGTGGTAGGACACAAACAAGTTGTTAGGAACAATACTTCGTAAAATTTGTTTTTCACTTTTATCTTATCTATTTTTTTTGTCACCAACGAGCTCCAAAGTGTCCAATTTCTCATCTAGAGTATCTCGTCAAGTGTGAAATGATAGACTGAGACTAAATTGGCAACTTTTTTGCAAATCTTATTTTGGCCAAACGCGTAAGGCATAAATTCTGCAAAATTGTCACTTGTGGTCATTTTTATGTTATCTCAATTGTTGCCCCCAGATTGTACAAAAATGCCAAATCAGATATCCAGTTTAACTACTCTGCATCTAGCGTGTCTATTCATGTGTAAAATAATTGTCTGGGACTCACTGTTTAGTGGTAGGACACAGACAAGTTGTTAGGAGCATTTATTTGTAAAATGTGTTTTTCACTTTTATTTTATCCTTTTTTCTGTCACCTATGAGCTCCAAAGTGTCAAATTTATCATCTAGAGTATCTCGTCAAGTGTGAAATTATAGACTGAGACTAAATTGGCAACTTTTTGGAAAATATGATTTTGGCTATACGCGAAAGGCATAAATTCTGGAAAAATGTAACTTGTGGTCATTTTTATGTTATCTCAATTGTTGCTCCCAGATTGTACAAAAATGCCAAATCAGACATCCAGTTTAACTACTCTGCATCTAGCGTGTCTATTCATGTGTAAAATAATTGTCTGGGACTCACTGTTTAGTGGTAGGACACAAACAAGTTGTTAGGAACAATTCTTCGTAAAATTTGTTTTTCACTTTTATCTTATCTATTTTTCTGTCACCAAAGAGCTCCAAAGTGTCCAATTATACATCTAGAGTATCTCGTCAAGTGTGAGATGATAGACTGAGACTAAATTGGCAACTTTTTTGCAAATATTATTTTGGCAAAACGCGTAAGGCATAAATTCTGCAAAATTGTCACTTGTGGTCATTTTTATGTTATCTCAATTGTTGCCCCCAGATTGTACCAAAATGCAAATCAGACATCCAGTTTAACTACTCTGCATCTAGCGTGTCTATTCATGTGTAAAATAATTGTCTGGGACTCACTGTTTAGTGGTAGGACACAAACAAGTTGTTAGGAACAATTCTTCGTAAAATTTGTTTTTCACTTTTATCTTATCTATTTTTCTGTCACCTATGAGCTCCAAAGTGTCCAATTTATCATCTAGAGTATCTCGTCAAGTGTGAAATGATAGACTGAGACTAAATTGGCAACTTTTTTGCAAATATTATTTTTGGCCAAACGCGTAAGGCATAAATTCTGCAAAATTGTCACTTGTGGTCATTTTTATGTTATCTCAATTGTTGCCCCCAGATTGTACAAAAATGCCAAATCAGATATCCAGTTTAACTACTCTGCATCTAGCGTGTCTATTCATGTGTAAAATAATTGTCTGGGACTCACTGTTTAGTGGTAGGACACAAACAAGTTGTTTTAGGAACATTTCTTCGTAAAATTTGTTTTTCACTTTTATCTTATCTATTTTTCTGTCACCTATGAGCTCCAAAGTGTCCAATTTATCATCTAGAGTATCTCGTCAAGTGTGAAATGATAGACTGAGACTAAATTGGCAACTTTTTTGCAAATATTATTTTGGCCAAACGCGTAAGGCATAAATTCTGCAAAATTGTCACTTGTGGTCATTTTTATGTTATCTCAATTGTTGCTCCAGATTGTACAAAAATGCCAAATCAGATATCCAGTTTAACTACTCTGCATCTAGCGTGTCTATTCATGTGTAAAATAATTGTCTGGGACTCAATGTTTAGTGGTAGGACACAAACAAGTTGTTAGGAACATTTCTTCGTAAAATTTGTTTTTTCACTTTTATCTTATCTATTTTTCTGTCACCTATGAGCTCCAAAGTGTCCAATTTCTCATCTAGAGTATCTCGTCAAGTGTGAAATGATAGACTGAGACTAAATTGGCAACTTTTTTGCAAATATTATTTTGGCCAAACGCGTAAGGCATAAATTCTGCTAGCGTGGCTATGTGTCATGTGTAATTAATAATTGTGTTTGGGCTGTCATATGTTTAGCTTGGTTAGTGACATTCATGTGTACAATGATGTGTTAGGACTTCAATATTCTTTGTCTGTTACAAGCAATTTGTTAGGAACATTGTCATCGTAAAATTTGTATGTCCCTGTAATCTCATCTATTTTACGTGTAACAAACGCGCTCATAGGTGTGTCAATAGTTTCTACATCTAGAGTAATCGTCGTCAAGTGTGATATAGATTAGAGCCGAGGCTAAAGGTGTAAATCTTTGTTGAAAATATGATGTTTGGCCAATACGCGACAAGGCAATAAATTCTGCAAAATTGTCACTTGTGGTCATTTTTATGTGTATATCTCAATGTTGTTGCCCCCAGATTTGCGTACAAAAAAGCCAAAGTCAGACATCCAGTTTGAACTACTCTGCATGCTATGCGTCGTCTATTCATTGTTGTACAATTAATTGTCCTGGGACTCCACTGTTTTAGTGGTAGACACAAACGAGAAGTTGTTTAGGAACATTTTCTCTTTTCTTGTAAAATTTGTTGTTTTACTTTTAATATTAATCTATTTTTTCTGTCAACCTAATTTGAGCTTCCAAAGTGTCTAATTTATCATCTAGAGGAGCTTGTCAAGTGCTGGCGAAAGATAGAATGAGACTAAATTGGCAACTTTTTGCAAATTAATATCTTTAAGCAAATGCGGAAGCATAAATTCAGGAAAAAAGTCACTTGTAGGTCATATTGATGTTATCTCAACTGTTGCCCCAGAATTGTTACCAAATGCCAAATCAGACATCAGTTTACCTACTCCTGCATCTAGCGTGTCTATTCATGTGTAAAAATAATTGTTGTTGGGGACTCACTGTTTAGTTGGTAGGACAACAAACAAGTTGTTAAGAATCATTTTCTCGTACAATTTGTTTTTCACTTTAATCTTATCTATTTTTCTGCACCTATGAGCTCCAAAGTGGTCCAATTTCTCATCTAGAGTATCTCCTTTTTTCCCCCCCCCCATTTCCCCCCCCCTCTTTTTCATCCCCTTCTTGTATCCATTTTTCTTTCCCCTTTCCCTTCTTTCCCCCTCCCCCCCTTGAATCAAGTGTTAGTTGATAGTAAACTAGAGACTAAAGGATTGACAAACTTTTTTGCAATATTTTTTTTGGCCAAACGCGTAGGCATAAGCATCTTCAAAAAATGTTACGTTGTGAGTCATTTTTAATTTTATCTCGAATACGAAAAGAATTGTTTCGACACGCCAGATTGTACAAAAATCCCAATCAGACCTACAGTTTACCCTAACTCTAGCATTCTAGCGTTACTATTCATGTGTAAAATAATTGTCATGGGGACGCACTGTTTATAGGTAGAACACAAAGAACCTTGTATAGGAACATTTCGTTCGTAAAAATTTGTTTTGTTCACTTTTATTCTTATCTATTTTTCTCATGTCACCTATGACTCTCAACGTGTCCCATTTTCTCATCAAGAGTTCTCGTACAAGTGTGATAAAATATTAGGCAGACGACTAATTGGCAACTTTTTTTGAGAATATGTATTTTTGTGGCCAAACGCGTTAAGGCCATAAATTCTGCCAAAATTGTCACTTGTGTCATGTTTAGTAGTATGTACTCAATTGTTGCTCCCATATTGCGTATACCAAAATGCGCATGATAAATCAGACATCCAATTTAACCTATCTCTGCATCTCAGTTCGTTGTCCGTATTTTGATGATGTAAAAATATTGTCTGGGACTACAAATGTTTTGAGTGGTTAGGACACAAACAAGTTGGTTAGGAACATATCTTCGTAACATTGTGTTTTTTCCTTTTATTTCTATCTCTATTTTTCTGTCACCTATGAGCTCCAAAGTGTCCAATTTCTCATCTAGAGTATCTTGCGATCACCAGTGTGAACTTGATTAGACTTGGAGTATATAAATGCTATACTTTTTCAGACGAAAATATAATTTTTGTATCCTATAATCGATGAAAAGGCATATTAAATTGCAGCAAATCTAATTGTCATCTGTGTTCCATTTTTTATATGTTATGTATCAACTTTGTTGCCACACCTAGTTTTTACCAAATAGGCTAAATCAGTATCATCCATTTTTACTAACTCTTGTCATTGTTGGTGGGGTCTATTGTCATAGTGATAAAATAATGGTCCTGGACTATCACAAATGCTGCTTTAGTTGTAGTGACACAATACAAAGTTTTGTTAGTACAACTGTCTTTTTGCGTTAAAAATTGTGGTTTTTCCACTATTTATTCTTCATATATATTTTCATTTGTCGCCAACGAGACTCATAAAGAGCTCCTAATTTTATCATACTTTAGAGTGTATAATCGTCAAGCTGTTGAATGCATTCGACTTTGGAAGACATCATTTAATTAGGGAACTATTGTTTGCAAATAATTACATTTTAAAACCAAACCGTAGATACGAGACAATAACCATTCCGGATTAAAATGTCCAGACACGTGCTGAGTTCATGTTTATGTTATCACAATTGTATGGCCAAAAAAAAAACGCAGATTGTGTATAACAAAATGCCAAATCAGCACATTACTATTGTTACCTTTACATCTGCATTTTAAGCGTGTCTACTAAAGTAAGACTAGTCTCATTTGTGAAAATAATTGTGTCCTGTGAATCACTGTTTTTATGTTGGTAGGTACAGTATAACAACAGATATGTTTAGCGGAAGCTATATTCTATCGTAAACTTATGGTTTTGATATCTTGTTATTCTTATCTGTATTTTTTCTGTCGACACTTATTGAGCACTCGATAAAACGTGGGTACCATAGGTTTCTTTTGTCTCTATTTATACCTGTACAAGTGGGATATTGTTAGACTGGGACTAAACTGTTTGTGCTAACACTGTTTGGTAAAATACTGATTTTGGCAATAAAGGCGTTTTTAAGGCATAATATTCTGACAGAATTGTCTACTCGTTTTCATTTTTATGTTCTATCTCATATATTGTCTGTCCCCCAGATGTGTGACTTAAAAATTTCCAGACCCTACCTCTGCAGTTAACTACATGTGCCATTCTTAGCGTGTCTATTCTAAAGAGGAAGTGTATATGAAATTGTTCTGAGAATCACATCAAATTGTGGTTAAAACTTAAAAAAAGTTTGTTAGAATCAGTAATTCATTCGTTTACAATTGTGTTGTCTTAAATTTATCGTGTGTATCTATGTTTTTCTTGGCACCATAACGATTCGTCTCAGATTGTTGCCTACCTTATCATGTAGCGTATCATGTCAATCTGTCAATTATCATGAGACTGTGCTAAATTGTGGCAACTTTTGTTGATTATCATAGTGATTGTTGGATTTTTCCAAACGCGTGAAAGGTCATAAATTAGTGGTAAATTGAAAAAACTGTCGCTTGGCGTGACCACTTTTTTTGTAGTTTTCTCAATGTGGTTTGCGACGACCAGATTGTGTACCGCAAAATGCTCAAATCTAGACATTTCCACAGTTTTAGACAATTTTGTGTTCATTCTAGTCTGTGTTATATCCCTGTTGTCAAATAATTGTTCAGAGTGATTCTAACTGTTTAGGTGGTAGTGACTACAAACAAGTTATTAGGAACATTTCTGTTCGTTAATCCTACCTCTTTCACTATTATTTTTTATCACCATCGCGAAGACTCACAAAATGTTCCACAATATTCCTCATCTAGAGATATCTTCGTCAAAGTGTGAAATGATAGAGGAGACTAAAATGGCAACTGATTTTTAAAATATTGAATTTTGGCCAAACGCGAAAGGCATAAATTCTGCAAAATTGTCACTTGTGGTCATTTTTATGTTATCTCAATTGTTGCCCCCAGATTGTACAAAAATGCCAAATCAGACATCCAGTTTAACTACTCTGCATCTAGCGTGTCTATTCATGTGTAAAATAATTGTCTGGGACTCACTGTTTAGTGGTAGGACACAAACAAGTTGTTAGGAACAATTCTTCGTAAAATTTGTTTTTTTCACTTTTATCTTATCTATTTTTTCTGTCACCAATGAGCTCCAAAGTGTCCAATTTATCATCTAGAGTATCTCGTCAAGTGTGAAATGATAGACTGAGACTAAATTGGCAACTTTTTTGCAAATATTATTTTGGCCAAACGCGTAAGGCATAAATTCTGCAAAATTGTCACTTGTGGTCATTTTTATGTTATCTCAATTGTTGCCCCCAGATTGTACAAAAATGCCAAATCAGACATCCAGTTTAACTACTCTGCATCTAGCGTGTCTATTCATGTGTAAAATAATTGTCTGGGACTCACTGTTTAGTGGTAGGACACAAACAAGTTGTTAGGAACATTTCTTCGTAAAATTTGTTTTTCACTTTTATCTTATCTATTTTTTTTGTCACCAACGAGCTCCAAAGTGTCCAATTTCTCATCTAGAGTATCTCGTCAAGTGTGAAATGATAGACTGAGACTAAATTGGCAACTTTTTTGCAAATATTATTTTGGCCAAACGCGTAAAGCATAAATTCTGCAAAATTGTCACTTGTGGTCATTTTTATGTTATCTCAATTGTTGCCCCCAGATTGTACAAAAAATGCCAAATCAGACATCCAGTTTAACTACTCTGCATCTAGCGTGTCTATTCATGTGTAAAATAATTGTCTGGGACTCACTGTTTAGTGGTAGGACACAAACAAGTTGTTAGGAACATTTCTTCGTAAAATTTGTTTTTCACTTTTATCTTATCTATTTTTCTGTCACCTATGAGCTCCAAAGTTTCCAATTTATCATCTAGAGTATCTCGTCAAGTGTGAAATGATAGACTGAGACTAAATTGGCACATTTTTTGCAAATATTTTTTTGGCCAAACGCGTAAGGCATAAATTCTGCAAAATTGTCAATTGTGGTCATTTTTATGTTATCTCAATTGTTGCCCCCAGATTGTACAAAAATGCCAAATCAGACATCCAGTTTAACTACTCTGCATCTAGCGTGTCTATTCATGTGTAAAATAATTGTCTGGGACTCACTGTTTAGTGGTAGGACACAAACAAGTTGTTAGGAACATTTCTTCGTAAAATTTGTTTTTCACTTTTATCTTATCTATTTTTCTGTCACCTATGAGCTCCAAAGTGTCCAATTTATCATCTAGAGTATCTCGTCAAGTGTGAAATGATAGACTGAGACTAAATTGG
Source organism: Candidula unifasciata (assembly GCA_905116865.2). NCBI lineage: Eukaryota > Metazoa > Mollusca > Gastropoda > Stylommatophora > Geomitridae > Candidula > Candidula unifasciata. Next base: position 40,572 of record CAJHNH020004081.1, on the reverse strand, counting down.
CAACTTTTTTTGCAAATATTATTTTGGCCAAACGCGTAAGGCATAAATTCTGCAAAATTGTCACTTGTGGTCATTTTTATGTTATCTCAATTGTTGCCCCCAGATTGTACAAAAATGCCAAATCAGACATCCAGTTTAACTACTCTGCATCTAGCGTGTCTATTCATGTGTAAAATAATTGTCTGGGACTCACTGTTTAGTGGTAGGACACAAACAAGTTGTTAGGAACATTTCTTCGTAAAATTTGTTTTTTTCACTTTTATCTTATCTATTTTTCTGTCACCTATGAGCTCCAAAGTGTCCAATTTTATCATCTAGAGTATCTCGTCAAGTGTGAAATGATAGACTGAGACTAAATTGGCAACTTTTTTGCAAATATTATTTTGCCAAACGCGTAAGGCATAAATTCTGCAAAATGTCACTTGTGGTCATTTTTATGTTATCTCAATTGTTGCCCCCAGATTGTACAAAAATGCCAAATCAGACATCCAGTTTAACTACTCTGCATCTAGCGTGTCTATTCATGTGTAAAATAATTGTCTGGGACTCACTGTTTAGTGGTAGGACACAAACAAGTTGTTAGGAACATTTCTTCGTAAAATTTGTTTTTCACTTTTATCTTATCTATTTTTTTCTGTCACCTATGAGCTCCAAAGTGTCCAATTTCTCATCTAGAGTATCTCGTCAAGTGTGAAATGATAGACTGAGACTAAATTGGCAACTTTTTTGCAAATATTATTTTGCCAAACGCGTAAGGCATAAATTCTGCAAAATTGTCACTTGTGGTCATTTTTATGTTATCTCAATTGTTGCCCCCAGATTGTACAAAAATGCCAAATCAGACATCCAGTTTAACTACTCTGCATCTAGCGTGTCTATTCATGTGTAAAATAATTGTCTGGGACTCACTGTTTAGTGGTAGGACACAAACAAGTTGTTAGGAACATTTCTTCGTAAAATTTGTTTTTCACTTTTATCTTATCTATTTTTCTGTCACCCAATGAGCTCCAAAGTGTCCAATTTCTCATCTAGAGTATCTCGTCAAGTGTGAAATGATAGACTGAGACTAAATTGGCAACTTTTTTGCAAATATTATTTTGGCCAAACGCGTAAGGCATAAATTCTGCAAAAATGTCACTTGTGGTCATTTTTATGTTATCTCAATTGTTGCCCCCAGATTGTACAAAAATGCCAAATCAGACATTCCAGTTTAACTACTCTGCATCTAGCGTGTCTATTCATGTGTAAAATAATTGTCTGGGACTCACTGTTTAGTGGTAGGACACAAACAAGTTGTTAGGAACATTTCTTTCGTAAAATTTGTTTTTCACTTTTTATCTTATCTATTTTTCTGTCACCTATGAGCTCCAAAGTGTCCAATTTATCATCTAGAGTATCTCGTCAAGTGTGAAATGATAGACTGAGACTAAATTGGCAACTTTTTTGCAAATATTTTTGGCCAAACGCGTAAGGCATAAATTCTGCAAAAATTGTCACTTGTGGTCATTTTTATGTTATCTCAATTGTTGCCCCCAGATTGTACAAAAATGCCAAATCAGACATCCAGTTTAACTACTCTGCATCTAGCGTGTCTATTCATGTGTAAAATAATTGTCTGGGACTCACTGTTTAGTGGTAGGACACAAACAAGTTGTTAGGAACATTTCTTCGTAAAATTTGTTTTTCACTTTTATCTTATCTATTTTTCTGTCACCTATGAGCTCCAAAAAGTGTCCAATTTATCATCTAGAGTATCTCGTCAAGTGTGAAATGATAGACTGAGACTAAATTGGCAACTTTTTTGCAAATATTATTTTGGCCAAACGCGTAAGGCATAAATTCTGCAAAATTGTCACTTGTGGTCATTTTTATGTTATCTCAATTGTTGCCCCCAGATTGTACAAAAATGCCAAATCAGACATCCAGTTTAACTACTCTGCATCTAGCGTGTCTATTCATGTGTAAAATAATTGTCTGGGACTCACTGTTTAGTGGTAGGACACAAACAAGTTGTTAGGAACATTCTTCGTAAAATTTGTTTTTTTCACTTTTATCTTATCTATTTTTCTGTCACCAACGAGCTCCAAAGTGTCCAATTTCTCATCTAGAGTATCTCGTCAAGTGTGAAATGATAGACTGAGACTAAATTGGCAACTTTTTTGCAAATATTATTTTGGTCAAACGCGTAAGGCATAAATTCTGCAAAATTGTCACTTGTGGTCATTTTTATGTTATCTCAATTGTTGCCCCCAGATTGTACAAAAATGCCAAATTAGACATCCAGTTTAACTACTCTGCATCTAGCGTGTCTATTCATGTGTAAAATAATTGTCTGGGACTCACTGTTTAGTGGTAGGACACAAACAAGTTGTTAGGAACATTTCTTCGTAAAATTTGTTTTTCACTTTTATCTTATCTATTTTTCTGTCACCTATGAGCTCCAAAGTGTCCAATTTATCATCTAGAGTATCTCGTCAAGTGTGAAATGATAGACTGAGACTAAATTGGCAACTTTTTTGCAAATATTATTTTGGCCAAACGCGTAAGGCATAAATTCTGCAAAATTGTCACTTGTGGTCATTTTTATGTTATCTCAATTGTTGCCCCAGATTGTACAAAAATGCCAAATCAGACATCCAGTTTAACTACTCTGCATCTAGCGTGTCTATTCATGTGTAAAATAATTGTCTGGGACTCAATGTTTAGTGGTAGGACACAAACAAGTTGTTAGGAACATTTCTTCGTAAAATTTGTTTTTCACTTTTATCTTATCTATTTTTTTGTCACCAACGAGCTCCAAAGTGTCCAATTTCTCATCTAGAGTATCTCGTCAAGTGTGAAATGATAGACTGAGACTAAATTGGCAACTTTTTTGCAAATATTATTTTGGCCAAACGCGTAAGGCATAAATTCTGCAAAATTGTCACTTGTGGTCATTTTTATGTTATCTCAATTGTTGCCCCCAGATTGTACAAAAATGCCAAATCAGACATCCAGTTTAACTACTCTGCATCTAGCGTGTCTATTCATGTGTAAAATAATTGTCTGGGACTCACTGTTTTAGTGGTAGGACACAAACAAGTTGTTAGGAACATTTCTTCGTAAAATTTGTTTTTTTTCACTTTTACTTTTATCTTATCTATTTTTCTGTCACCTATGAGCTCCAAAGTGTCCAATTTCTCATCTAGAGTATCTCGTCAAGTGTGAAATGATAGACTGAGACTAAATTGGCAACTTTTTTGCAAATATTATTTTGGCCAAACGCGTAAGGCATAAATTCTGCAAAATTGTCACTTGTGGTCATTTTTTATGTTATCTCAATTGTTGCCCCCAGATTGTACAAAAATGCCAAATCAGACATCCAGTTTAACTACTCTGCATCTAGCGTGTCTATTCATGTGTAAAATAATTGTCTGGGACTCACTGTTTAGTGGTAGGACACAAACAAGTTGTTAGGAACATTTCTTCGTAAAATTTGTTTTTTCACTTTTATCTTATCTATTTTTCTGTCACCTATGAGCTCCAAAGTGTCAAATTTATCATCTAGAGTATCTCGTCAAGTGTGAAATGATAGACTGAGACTAAATTGGCATTTGTTTTGCAAATATGATTTTGGCCAAACGCGTAAGGCATAAATTCTGCAAAATTGTCACTTGTGGTCATTTTTATGTTATCTCAATTGTTCCCTCCAGATTGTACAAAAATGCCAAATCAGACATCCAGTTTAACTACTCTGCATCTAGCGTGTCTATTCATGTGTAAAATAATTGTCTGGGACTCACTCTTTAGTCGTAGGACACAAACAAGTTGTTAGGAACATTTCTTCGTAAAATTTGTTTTTTCACTTTATCTTATCTATTTTTCTGTCACCTATGAGCTCCAAAGTGTCAAATTTATCATCTAGAGTATCTCGTCAAGTGTGAAATGATAGACTGAGACTAAATTGGCAACTTTTTTGCAAATATGATTTTGGCCAAACGCATAAGGCATAAAATCTGCAAAATTGTCACTTGTGGTCATTTTTATGTTATCTCAATTGTTGCCCCCAGATTGTACAAAATGCCCAAATCAGACATCCAGTTTAACTACTCTGCATCTAGCGTGTCTATTCATGTGTAAAATAATTGTCTGGGACTCAATGTTTAGTGGTAGGACACAAAAAGTTTGTTAGGAACATTTCTTCGTAAAATTTGTTTTTCACTTTTATCTTATCTATTTTTCTGTCACCTATGAGCTCCAAAGTGTCCAATTTATCATCTAGAGTATCTCGTCAAGTGTGAAATGATAGACTGAGACTAAATTGGCAACTTTTTTGCAAATATTATTTTGGCCAAACGCGTAAGGCATAAATTCTGCAAAATTGTCACTTGTGGTCATTTTTATGTTATCTCAATTGTTGCCCCCAGATTGTACAAAAATGCCAAATCAGACATCCAGTTTAACTACTCTGCATCTAGCGTGTCTATTCATGTGTAAAATAATTGTCTGGGACTCACTGTTTAGTGGTAGGACACAAACAAGTTGTTAGGAACAATTCTTCGTAAAATTTGTTTTTCACTTTTATCTTATCTATTTTTTTCTGTCACCAACGAGCTCCAAAGTGTCCAATTTCTCATCTAGAGTATCTCATCAAGTGTGAAATGATAGACTGAGACTATATTGGCAACTTTTTTGCAATAATTATTTTGGCCAAACGCGTAAGGAATAAATTCTGCAAAATTGTCACTTGTGGTCATTTTTATGTTATCTCAATTGTTGCCCCCAGATTGTACAAAAATGCCAAATCAGACATCCAGTTTAACTACTCTGCATCTAGCGTGTCTATTCATGTGTAAAATAATTGTCTGGGACTCACTGTTTAGTGGTAGGACACAAACAAGTTGTTAGGAACAATTTCTTCGTAAAATTTGTTTTTCACTTTTATCTTATCTATTTTTCTGTCACCTATGAGCTCCAAAGTGTCCAATTTATCATCTAGAGTATCTCGTCAAGTGTGAAATGATAGACTGAGACTAAATTGGCAACTTTTTTGCAAATATTTTTTGGCCAAACGCGTAAGGCATAAATTCTGCAAAATGTCACTTGTGGTCATTTTTATGTTATCTCAATTGTTGCCCCCAGATTGTACAAAAATGCCAAATCAGACATCCAGTTTAACTACTCTGCATCTAGCGTGTCTATTCATGTGTAAAATAATTGTCTGGGACTCAATGTTTAGTGGTAGGACACAAACAAGTTGTTAGGAACATTCTTCGTAAAATTTGTTTTTTCACTTTTATCTTATCTATTTTTTGTGTCACCAACGAGCTCCAAAGTGTCCAATTTCTCATCTAGAGTATCTCGTCAAGTGTGAAATGATAGACTGAGACTAAATTGGCAACTTTTTTTGCAAATATATTTTTTGGCCAAACGCGTAAGGCATAAATTCTGCAAAATTGTCACTTGTGGTCATTTTATGTTATCTCAATTGTTGCCCCAGATTGTACAAAAATGCCAAATCAGACATCCAGTTTACCTACTCTGCATCTAGCGTGTCTATTCATGTGTAAAATAATTGTCTGGGACTCAATGTTAGTGGTAGGACACAAACAAGTTGTTAGGACAATTTCTTCGTAAAATTTGTTTTTCACTTTTATCTTATCTATTTTTCTGTCACCAACGAGCTCCAAAGTGTCCAATTTCTCATCTAGAGTATCTCGTCAAGTGTGAAATGATAGACTGAGACTAAATTGGCAACTTTTTTGCAAATATTTTTTTGGCCAAACGCGAAAGGCATAAATTCTGCAAAATTGTCACTTGTGGTCATTTTTATGTTATCTCAATTGTTGCCCCCAGATTGTACAAAAATGCCAAATCAGACATCCAGTTTAACTACTCTGCATCTAGCGTGTCTATTCATGTGTAAAATAATTGTCTGGGACTCACTGTTTAGTGGTAGGACACAAACAAGTTGTTAGGAACATTTCTTCGTAAAATTTGTTTTTCACTTTTATCTTATCTATTTTTCTGTCACCTATGAGCTCCAAAGTGTCCAATTTATCATCTAGAGTATCTCGTCAAGTGTGAAATGATAGACTGAGACTAAATTGGCAACTTTTTTGCAAATATTTTTTTTGGCCAAACGCGTAAGGCATAAATTCTGCAAAATTGTCACTTGTGGTCATTTTTATGTTATCTCAATTGTTGCCCCCAGATTGTACAAAAATGCCAAATCAGACATCCAGTTTAACTACTCTGCATCTAGCGTGTCTATTCATGTGTAAAATAATTGTCTGGGACTCAACTGTTTAGTGGTAGGACACAAACAAGTTGTTAGGAACATTTCTTCGTAAAATTTGTTTTTCACTTTTTATCTTATCTATTTTTCTGTCACCAACGAGCTCCAAAGTGTCCAATTTTCTCATCTAGAGTATCTCGTCAAGTGTGAAATGATAGACTGAGACTAAATTGGCAACTTTTTTGCAAATATTATTTTGGCCAAAACGCGTAAGGCATAAATTCTGCAAAATTGTCACTAGTGGCCATTTTTATGTTATCTCAATTGTTGCCCCCAGATTGTACAAAAATGCCAAATCAGACACCAGTTTAACTACTCTGCATCTAGCGTGTCTATTCATGTGTAAAATTAGTATTCTGGGACTCACTGTTTAGTGTTAGGACACAAACAAGTTGTTAGGAACATTTCTTCGTAAAATTTGTTTTTTCACTTTTATCTTATCTATTTTTCTGTCACCTATGAGCTCCAAAGTGTCCAATTTATCATCTAGAGTATCTCGTCAAGTGTGAAATGATAGACTGAGACTAAATTGGCAACTTTTTTGCAAATATTATTTTGGCCAAACGCGTAAGGCATAAATTCTGCAAAATTGTCACTTGTGGTCATTTTTATGTTATCTCAATTTTTGCCCCCAGATTGTACAAAAATGCCAAATCAGACATCCAGTTTAACTACTCTGCATCTAGCGTGTCTATTCATGTGTAAAATAATTGTCTGGGACTCACTGTTTAGTGGTAGGACACAAACAAGTTGTTAGGAACATTTCTTCGTAAAATTTGTTTTTCACACTTTTATCTTATCTATTTTTCTGTCACCTATGAGCTCCAAAGTGTCCAATTATCATCTAGAGTATCTCGTCAAGTGTGAAATGATAGACTGAGACTAAATTGGCAACTTTTTTGCAAATATTATTTTGGCCAAACGCGAAAGGCATAAATTCTGCAAAATTGTCACTTGTGGTCATTTTTATGTTATCTCAATTGTTGCCCCCAGATTGTACAAAAATGCCAAATCAGACATCCAGTTTAACTACTCTGCATCTAGCGTGTCTATTCATGTGTAAAATAATTGTCTGGGACTCAATGTTTAGTGGTAGGACACAAACAAGTTGTTAGGAACAATTCTTCGTAAAATTTGTTTTTCACTTTTATCTTATCTATTTTTTTGTCACCAACGAGCTCCAAAGTGTCCAATTTCTCATCTAGAGTATCTCGTCAAGTGTGAAATGATAGACTGAGACTAAATTGGCAACTTTTTTGCAAATATTATTTTGGCCAAACGCGTAAGGCATAAATTCTGCAAAATTGTCACTTGTGGTCATTTTTATGTTATCTCAATTGTTGCCCCCAGATTGTACAAAAATGCCAAATCAGACATCCAGTTTAACTACTCTGCATCTAGCGTGTCTATTCATGTGTAAAAATAATTGTCTGGGACTCAATGTTTAGTGGTAGGACACAAACAAGTTGTTAGGAACATTTCTTCGTAAAATTGTTTTTTTCACTTTTATCTTATCTATTTTTCTGTCACCTATGAGCTCCAAAGTGTCCAATTTATCATCTAGAGTATCTCGTCAAGTGTGAAATGATAGACTGAGACTAAATTGGCAACTTTTTTGCAAATATTATTTTGGCCAAACGCGTAAGGCATAAATTCTGCAAAATTGTCACTTGTGGTCATTTTTATGTTATCTCAATTGTTGCCCCAGATTGTACAAAAATGCCAAATCAGACATTCAGTTTAACTACTCTGCATCTAGCGTGTCTATTCATGTGTAAAATAATTGTCTGGGACTCACTGTTTAGTGGTAGGACACAAACAAGTTGTTAGGAACAATTCTTCGTAAAATTTGTTTTTTTCACTTTTATCTTATCTATTTTTTCTGTCACCAACGAGCTCCAAAGTGTCCAATTTATCATCTAGAGTATCTCGTCAAGTGTGAAATGATAGACTGAGACTAAATTGGCAACTTTTTTGCAAATATTATTTTGGCCAAACGCGTAAGGCATAAATTCTGCAAAATTGTCACTTGTGGTCATTTTTATGTTATCTCAATTGTTGCCCCAGATTGTACAAAAATGCCAAATCAGACATCCAGTTTAACTACTCTGCATCTAGCGTGTCTATTCATGTGTAAAATAATTGTCTGGGACTCACTGTTTAGTGGTAGGACACAAACAAGTTGTTAGGAACATTTCTTCGTAAAATTTGTTTTTCACTTTTATCTTATCTATTTTTCTGTCACCAATGAGCTCCAAAGTGTCCAATTTATCATCTAGAGTATCTCGTCAAGTGTGAAATGATAGACTGAGACTAAATGGGCAACTTTTTTGCAAATATTTTTTGGCCAAACGCGAAAAGGCATAAATTCTGCAAAATTGTCACTTGTGGTCATTTTTATGTTATCTCAATTGTTGCCCCCCAGATTGTACAAAAATGCCAAATCAGACATCCAGTTTAACTACTCTGCATCTAGCGTGTCTATTCATGTGTAAAATAATTGTCTGGGACTCACTGTTTAGTGGTAGGACACAAACAAGTTGTTAGGAACATTTCTTCGTAAAATTTGTTTTTTCACTTTTATCTTATCTATTTTTCTGTCACCTACGAGCTCCAAAGTGTCCAATTTCTCATCTAGAGTATCTCGTCAAGTGTGAAATGATAGACTGAGACTAAATTGGCAACTTTTTTGCAAATATTATTTTGGCCAAACGCGTAAGGCATAAATTCTGCAAAATTGTCACTTGTGGTCATTTTTATGTTATCTCAATTGTTGCCCCAGATTGTACAAAAAATGCCAAATCAGACATCCAGTTTAACTACTCTGCATCTAGCGTGTCTATTCATGTGTAAAATAATTGTCTGGGACTCACTGTTTAGTGGTAGGACACAAACAAGTTGTTAGGAACATTTCTTCGTAAAATTTGTTTTTCACTTTTCTTATCTTATCTATTTTTCTGTCACCTATGAGCTCCAAAGTGTCCAATTTATCATCTAGAGTATCTCGTCAAGTGTGAAATGATAGACTGAGACTAAATTGGCAACTTTTTTTGCAAATATTATTTTGGCCAAACGCGTAAGGCATAAATTCTGCAAAATTGTCACTTGTGGTCATTTTTATGTTATCTCAATTGTTGCCCCCAGATTGTACAAAAATGCCAAATCAGACATTCAGTTTAACTACTCTGCATCTAGCGTGTCTATTCATGTGTAAAATAATTGTCTGGGACTCACTGTTTAGTGGTAGGACACAAACAAGTTGTTAGGAACAATTCTTCGTAAAATTTGTTTTTCACTTTTATCTTATCTATTTTTCTGTCACCAACGAGCTCCAAAGTGTCCAATTTATCATCTAGAGTATCTCGTCAAGTGTGAAATGATAGACTGAGACTAAATTGGCAACTTTTTGCAAATATATTATTTTGGCCAAACGCGTAAGGCATAAATTCTGCAAAATTGTCACTTGTGGTCATTTTTATGTTATCTCAATTGTTGCCCCCAGATTGTACAAAAATGCCAAATCAGACATCCAGTTTAACTACTCTGCATCTAGCGTGTCTATTCATGTGTAAAATAATTGTCTGGGACTCAATGTTTAGTGGTAGGACACAAACAAGTTGTTAGGAACATTTCTTCGTAAAATTTGTTTTTTCACTTTTATCTTATCTATTTTTTTTGTCACCTATGAGCTCCAAAGTGTCCAATTTATCATCTAGAGTATCTCGTCAAGTGTGAAATGATAGACTGAGACTAAATTGGCAACTTTTTTTGCAAATATTATTTTGGCCAAACGCGTAAGGCATAAATTCTGCAAAAATGTCACTTGTGGTCATTTTTATGTTATCTCAATTGTTGCCCCCAGATTGTACAAAAATGCCAAATCAGACATCCAGTTTAACTACTCTGCATCTAGCGTGTCTATTCATGTGTAAAATAATTGTCTGGGACTCACTGTTTAGTGGTAGGACACAAACAAGTTGTTAGGAACATTTCTTCGTAAAATTTGTTTTTTTCACTTTTATCTTATCTATTTTTCTGTCACCTATGAGCTCCAAAGTGTCCAATTTATCATCTAGAGTATCTCGTCAAGTGTGAAATGATAGACTGAGACTAAATTTGGCAACTTTTTTGCAAATATTATTTTGGCCAAACGCGTAAGGCATAAATTCTGCAAAATTGTCACTTGTGGTCATTTTTATGTTATCTCAATTGTTGCCCCCAGATTGTACAAAAATGCCAAATCAGACATCCAGTTTAACTACTCTGCATCTAGCGTGTCTATTCATGTGTAAAATAATTGTCTGGGACTCACTGTTTAGTGGTAGGACACAAACAAGTTGTTAGGAACATTTCTTCGTAAAATTTGTTTTTTACTTTTATCTTATCTATTTTTCTGTCACCTATGAGCTCCAAAGTGTCCAATTTCTCATCTAGAGTATCTCGTCAAGTGTGAAATGATAGACTGAGACTAAATTGGCAACTTTTTTTGCAAATATTATTTTGGCCAAACGCGTAAGGCATAAATTCTGCAAAATTGTCACTTGTGGTCATTTTATGTTATCTCAATTGTTGCTCCCAGATTGTACAAAAATGCCAAATCAGACATCCAGTTTAACTACTCTGCTCTGCATCTAGCGTGTCTATTCATGTGTAAAATAATTGTCTGGGACTCACTGTTTAGTGGTAGGACACAAACAAGTTGTTAGGAACAATTCTTCGTAAAATTTGTTTTTCACTTTTATCTTATCTTTTTTTTTGTCACCAACGAGCTCCAAAGTGTCCAATTTCTCATCTAGAGTATCTCGTCAAGTGTGAAATGATAGACTGAGACTAAATTGGCAACTTTTTTGCAAATATTATTTTGGCCAAACGCGTAAGGCATAAATTCTGCAAAAATTGTCACTTGTGGTCATTTTTATGTTATCTCAATTGTTGCCCCCAGATTGTACCAAAATGCCAAATCAGACATTCAGTTTACCTACTCTGCATCTAGCGTGTCTATTCATGTGTAAAATAATTGTCTGGGACTCAATGTTTAGTGGTAGGACACAAAAAAGTTGTTAGGAACATTCTTCGTAAAATTTGTTTTTCACTTTTTATCTTATCTTTTTTTGTGTCACCAACGAGCTCCAAAGTGTCCAATTTATCATCTAGAGTATCTCGTCAAGTGTGAAATGATAGACTGAGACTAAATTGGCAACTTTTTTTGCAAATATTATTTTGGCCAAACGCGCGTAAGGCATAAATTCTGCAAAATTGTCACTTGTGGTCATTTTTATGTTATCTCAATTGTTGCCCCCAGATTGTACAAAAATGCCAAATCAGACATCCAGTTTAACTACTCTGCATCTAGCGTGTCTATTCATGTGTAAAATAATTGTCTGGGACTCACTGTTTAGTGGTAGGACACAAACAAGTTGTTAGGAACAATTCTTCGTAAAATTGTTTTTTTCACTTTTATCTTATCTATTTTTCTGTCACCTATGAGCTCCAAAGTGTCCAATTTCTCATCTAGAGTATCTCGTCAAGTGTGAAATGATAGACTGAGACTAAATTGGCAACTTTTTTGCAAATTTATTTGGCCAAACGCGTAAAGGCATAAATTCTGCAAAATTGTCACTTGTGTCATTTTTATGTTATCTCAATTGTTGCCCCCAGATTGTACAAAAATGCCAAATCAGACATCCAGTTTAACTACTCTGCATCTAGCGTGTCTATTCATGTGTAAAATAATTGTCTGGGACTCACTGTTTAGTGGTAGGACACAAACAAGTTGTTAGGAACATTTCTTCGTAAAATTTGTTTTTCACTTTTATCTTATCTATTTTTCTGTCACCAACGAGCTCCAAAGTGTCCAATTTATCATCTAGAGTATCTCGTCAAGTGTGAAATGATAGACTGAGACTAAATTGGCAACTTTTTTGCAAATATTATTTTTGGCCAAACGCGTAAGGCATAAATTCTGCAAAAAATTGTCACTTGTGGTCATTTTTATGTTATCTCAATTGTTGCCCCCAGATTGTACAAAATGCCAAATCAGACATCCAGTTTAACTACTCTGCATCTAGCGTGTCTATTCATGTGTAAAAATAATTGTCTGGGACTCACTGTTTAGTGGTAGGACACAAACAAGTTGTTAGGAACAATTCTCGTCGTAAAATTTGTTTTTCACTTTTATCTTATCTATTTTTCTGTCACCAATGAGCTCCAAAGTGTCCAATTTATCATCTAGAGTATCTCGTCAAGTGTGAAATGATAGACTGAGACTAAATTGGCAACTTTTTTGCAAATATTATTTTGGCCAAACGCGTAAGGCATAAATTCTGCAAAATTGTCACTTGTGGTCATTTTTATGTTATCTCAATTGTTGCCCCCAGATTGTACAAAAATGCCAAATCAGACATCCAGTTTAACTACTCTGCATCTAGCGTGTCTATTCATGTGTAAAATAATTGTCTGGGACTCACTGTTTAGTGGTAGGACACAAACAAGTTGTTAGGAACATTTCTTCGTAAAATTTGTTTTTCACTTTTATCTTATCTATTTTTTCTGTCACCTATGAGCTCCAAGTGTCCAATTTATCATCTAGAGTATCTCGTCAAGTGTGAAATGATAGACTGAGACTAAATTGGCAACTTTTTTGCAAATATTATTTTGGCCAAACGCGTAAGGCATAAATTCTGCAAAATTGTCACTTGTGGTCATTTTTATGTTATCTCAATTGTTGCCCCCAGATTGTACAAAAATGCCAAATCAGACATCCAGTTTAACTACTCTGCATCTAGCGTGTCTATTCATGTGTAAAATAATTGTCTGGGACTCACTGTTTAGTGGTAGGACACAAACAAGTTGTTAGGAACATTTCTTCGTAAAATTTGTTTTTCACTTTTATCTTATCTATTTTTCTGTCACCTATGAGCTCCAAAGTGTCCAATTTCTCATCTAGAGTATCTCGTCAAGTGTGAAATGATAGACTGAGACTAAATTGGCAACTTTTTTGCAAATATTATTTTGGCCAAACGCGTAAGGCATAAATTCTGCAAAATTGTCACTTGTGGTCATTTTTATGTTATCTCAATTGTTGCCCCCAGATTGTACAAAAATGCCAAATCAGACATCCAGTTTAACTACTCTGCATCTAGCGTGTCTATTCATGTGTAAAATAATTGTCTGGGACTCACTGTTTAGTGGTAGGACACAAACAAGTTGTTAGGAACATTTCTTCGTAAAATTTGTTTTTTACTTTTATATTATCTTTTTTTTTCTGTCACCAATGAGCTCCAAAGTGTCCAATTTATCATCTAGAGTATCTCGTCAAGTGTGAAATGATAGACTGAGACTAAATTGGCAACTTTTTTGCAAATATTATTTTGGCCAAACGCGTAAGGCATAAATTCTGCAAAATTGTCACTTGTGGTCATTTTTATGTTATCTCAATTGTTGCCCCCAGATTGTACAAAAATGCCAAATCAGACATCCAGTTTAACTACTCTGCATCTAGCGTGTCTATTCATGTGTAAAATAATTGTCTGGGACTCAATGTTTAGTGGTAGGACACAAACAAGTTGTTAGGAACATTTCTTCGTAAAATTTGTTTTTCACTTTTATCTTATCTATTTTTCTGTCACCTATGAGCTCCAAAGTGTCCAATTTCTCATCTAGAGTATCTCGTCAAGTGTGAAATGATAGACTGAGACTAAATTGGCAACTTTTTTGCAAATATTATTTTGGCCAAACGCGTAAGGCATAAATTCTGCAAAATTGTCACTTGTGGTCATTTTTATGTTATCTCAATTGTTGCCCCCAGATTGTACAAAAATGCCAAATCAGACATCCAGTTTAACTACTCTGCATCTAGCGTGTCTATTCATGTGTAAAATAATTGTCTGGGACTCACTGTTTAGTGGTAGGACAAACAAGTTGTTAGGAACATTTCTTCGTAAAATTTGTTTTTCACTTTTATCTTATCTATTTTTTCTGTCACCAACGAGCTCCAAAGTGTCCAATTTATCATCTAGAGTATCTCGTCAAGTGTGAAATGATAGACTGAGACTAAATTGGCAACTTTTTTGCAAATATTATTTTTGGCCAAACGCGTAAGGCATAAATTCTGCAAAATTGTCTGGCAAACTTTTTTGGCCAAATCAGATATCCAGTTTAACTACTCTGCATCTAGCGTGTCTATTCTTGTGTAAAATAATTGCCTGGGACTCACTGTTTAGTGGTAGGACACAAACAATTTGTTAGGAATATTTCTTAGTAAAATTTGTTTTTCACTTTTTATCTTATCTTTTTTTCTGTCACCAACGAGCTATAAAGTGTCCAATTTATCATATAGAGTATCTCGTCAAGTATGAAATGATAGACTGAAACTAAATTGGCTACTTTTTGGAAAATATGATTTTGGCCAAACGCGAAAGGCATAAATTCTGCAAAATTGTCACTTGTGGTCATTTTTATGTTATCTCAATTGTTGCCCCCAGATTGTACAAAAATGCCAAATAAGACATCCTGTTTAACTACTCTGCATCTAGCGTGTCTATTCATGTGTAAAATAATTGTCTGGGACTCACTGTTTAGTGGTAGGACACAAACAAGTTGTTAGGAACATTTCTTCGTAAAATTTGTTTTTCACTTTTATCTTATCTATTTTTCTGTCACCTATGAGCTCCAAAGTGTCCAATTTCTCATCTAGAGTATCTCGTCAAGTGTGAAATGATAGACTAAATTGGCAACTTTTTTGCAAATATTTTTTTAGCCAAACGCGTAAGGCATAAATTCTGCAAAATTGTCAATATGGTCATTTTTATGTTATCTCAATTGTTGCCCCCAGATTGTACTAAAATGCCAAATCAGACATTCAGTTTACCTACTCTGCATCTAGCGTGTCTATTCATGTGTAAAATAATTGTCTGGGACTAAATGTTTAGTGGTAGCACACAAACAAGTTGTTAGGAACAATTCTTCGTAAAATTTGTTTTTCACTTTTATCTTATCTATTTTTTTGTCACCAACGAGCTAGAAAGTGTCCAATTTCTCATCTAGAGTATCTCGTCAAGTGTGAAATGATAGACTGAGACTTAATTGGCAACTTTTTTGCAAATATTATTTTAGCCAAACGCATAAGGCATAAATTCTGTAAAATTGTCACATGTGGTCATTTTTATGTTATCTCCATTGTTGCTCCCAGATTGTACAAAAATGCCAAATCAGATATCCAGTTTAACTACTCTGCATCTAGCGTGTCTATTCATGTGTAAAATAATTGTCTGGGACTAAATGTTTAGTGGTAGGACACAAACAAGTTGTTAGGAACATTTCTTCGTAAAATGTGTTTTTCACTTTTATTTTATCTATTTTTCTGTCACCTATGAGCTCCAAAGTGTCCAATTTATCATCTACAGTATCTCTTCAAGTGTGAAATGATAGACTGAGACTAAATTGGCAACTTTTTTGCAAATAATATTTTGGCCAAACGCGTAAGGCATAAATTCTGCAAAATTGTCATTTGCGGTAATTTTTAGGTTATCTCAATTGTTGCTCCCAGATTGTACCAAAATGCAAAATCATACATCCAGTTTAACTACTCTGCATCTAGCGTGTCTACTCATGTGTAAAATAATTGTCTGGGACTCAATATTTAGTGGTAGGACACAAATAAGTTGTTAGGAACATTTCTTCGTAAAATTTGTTTTTCACTTTTATCTTATCTATTTTTCTTTCACCTATGAGCTCCAAAGTGTCCAATTTCTCATCTAGAGTATCTCGTCAAGTGTGAAATGATAGACTGAGACTAAATTTGTGTAGTGAGTCATTTTCTCCTCATTAATTTATGCCCGATAGATGACGTCAGTAATAGATGTAAGACGAATGTTTTGACTGGTTGAGATAACACAAGATTTATGTCTTGAGTTTCATGAGAGACATCTGAAAGTCAGGTTTTAGGTGAAACATGATTGTTCACAGGATTTGTGTGAAATGTGAATTATCACGGGCCAGACACGACTTTCAACAGTGGGAAATTCGTGAGAATGAATCCAGAATATTCTAGAACAGGATAGATCAGAGGGCTATATAATAGCGAGGAAAAGGTTTGTGGGCAGTCTCGTTTTGGACCCAGGAACAGTGTGCATGGACAGCGGTGGATGATGTGTGAATTCAGCAGATGTTTTTGAGTGAATTTGTTCCAGTCCAACTTGGCGAAGAAAGCTGGCCATTAATATGTCTGCCGGTCGTCTGAGTGTATCTGTCAGGACAGCTGTTGTGTTTCGTTTACGATGTTAGTGTAAATCGATTGTGATTTCTGCTTGAAGGTAATTTGTGACACTTGCATTATAATGTGTGCCTGGACAGTTGTCAAGTTCATGTGCCGGCTGTGTAAGCCGCGAGTGGAAGATTAAAGTACTGGAACAGTATCGTGTGTTTTTCCCAGTCGTCCATTTTTTCTGCTCGTCGTGTGATGTCGGTTTTTGTGAGTTGGCAGCGAGCGTGCGATGAGGCGAGCCAGTAGAAGATAAAAGAGAATCATCGCAAGATGGGGAACCTGTCCAAACATTTTAGGATCGGAAAATTGTTTCGTACAGAAATCTGAGACATCGAAAGGTGTTTAGCTATCAACCTGACGTCAGGTAGTACCAGTTCAACATACGAACGTAAGCGGGGAAGATCGATGGCGAAATAACAACAACCCATATTCGATAGTTCACAGATTGAACAACGTTCGGACAAATTCCAGGCTTTGAATACTGATAGACAAGTCCACGTTTTAAGTTTCGACCAAGTAATCAACAATCAACTAAGATGCGAAGGAAAGATTGCAGACAGTGACGGTGTCAAAGAGCATTCATTGATTGTAGCAAAGGAATACAACCGTAAGTCTACACAGAGATGATGTGAGACTAGGGCTGCCCCTCTGCAAAACTTCCGAAGCCTTGTTGTTTGATCAAATTTTGCTGCCGACTAAAGTGTGGTAAAGTGTAGTGGGAAATCTACACTGAACAACACAGAAGAGTCGACACCAGATCCTGTTTTTCGGATCTGTTTTTCAAAACATAGAAAGACAGTGAAACACCGGGTAGAGTGTTAACTGTACAGAAATCAAAAAGAACCACAGCTCTGACACTGGGTATTTGTGTCGCAGCTCTACATTTTCAGTCGTGGCAAACCAGTTAATAGGAAAACTGCAGTATGACAAGTCTACAAAACCTCAAGATCAGCACTCATTAATGTCTCGTGATCAATGATGCTTCAAGTTCATCGTGTAATCGCACATATCACAAGAAAGCGATAACAATAAAGCTTTCCTACGTCCTAAACACATTCAGTCGACAGGAAAAGCATCAAATTGGTCGGTGCAAATCTAAGTACTATTGAAGTGTGTAGCTAGCAGTGAACTATTTTAGTGTCTACAATTAACAATGTACTATTGAAGTGTGTAGCTAGCAGTGAACTATTTTAATGTCTACAATTAACAATGTACTATTGAAGTGTGTAGCTAGCAATTGAACTACTCAATGATAAATATCCAGCTTATGAAACCGATAGTACAGTGAACAGTACCACAAACAGTATACAGTTTCTGTAATAAATACTTCACTGAACAATTCCTTAATTAGTGTGCATTCAATGCCGAAATTACTAGTGTGAGCAGATAAACTGTGCGGTCTTAATTAGTTTCAGTGCCCAGTTCATGAAATTATTACTATTGTGTTAATTTCAATTAACCATATCAAATTATCATTTCTTTAGTATTTAAAATTAGCAGTAGCATATTCAACAGACAAACTTCAACGAAACAACCTTCAAGAAAGCAACAGCCATCGCAGAACCAGCTTCAGGTCAACGTCAGGACAGTCAACTAGATCAGCACAACAATATACATTGATTATTAATTTTATTTTTGATTATTTTTCTGGTGATTCAGTTATTTATTATAATTATCAATATTATTTATTTATTTATTTATAATTTACATTGGTGCATTCATTGACATTTATTTTATTTATTTATAATTTACATTGGTGCATTCATTGACATTTATTTTTATTTATTTATAATTTACATTGGTGCATTCATTGACATTCATTTTATATCGGTGCATTTATTGACATCTACTTTATTTATTAATATTGTTATATTGGTGTTTTTGATATTATTTTGTATTTTCCTACTATTCTTTACATTATTTCTTTTTATTTATAAATATTGACAAATTGTATTGAAATTTTATATTTTGTTTATTTCTTCATTTACAAAGTTGTGGGTGTTATATTACACGGAAGTTCAATCCCACCATCAACAGGAAGTGCCATAATTAATCATATACACATCATCATTATCAAGTGGTTATTTCAATTTGAGTTTAACATTTGATCTACCCATACACATTTGATCATCATCAAGTATAATCACTATAACAAAAGTATAGTTGTGGGTAATAGAAATTGTATTGTATACCAAAAATAATAAGTCAATCATTAGTTGATTGGCGAAGGATCATTGTAATATTATTTGGTGATACACTAATTGATTCAACACTATATCTTTATTTAATCTGTGTTGAATAGTATTATTGTTGATTTCTAATATAGACTAAAGGTATTGGTGGATAAGAATTATTTTTTTAGTTTTTGCATATATATTGTAACTGAGTTTTGCGTCGTTGAAAGCGAATTTAATAAGCATCTTACTGAACAAGTGAATTTAGTAGTTATTACGTGAAATAATTTATTTGAGACTATTAGTGAGTACTCTATCACAGTCGATTATCAAGACTAATTCAATCAAATATTTTTTTTTTTTTAGAATAGTATTTAATTATACCCAGACTGTGCGGCCAATAAAGAATTTTTTTTTTTTTGGTGATTTCACAAGGTATAATCAGTTGAAACTTTATAACCAACTACTGTGCTACACAGGATTATTATAACATTCACAAACATTACTCCCAGTGATGTATATATCACAGAAACTTAACCAAACTCAACAAAAATACAATACATTTGAACGAGAAGCGTTGGCACTAGTTATTAGTCTAAAAAAGTTTCAGAAGTTTCTTTTGGGAAAAGAATTCACTATTTTAACAGATAACTTGGGGTTGACAAAATTATTAACAATTGATGCCAATAGCAATCCAAGGGTATATAGATGGGCATTGTTGATATCACAATTCAAATTAAACATTGAACACATCAAAGGAACAGACAATCATTTACCAGATATCATGTCACGTTTGTAGAACATGTTACAACTGCTATTACAACTTGTATTAACTGAAATTATTTTATGCAAGGGTATGCATTGTATTATTGTATGAATGTATTATATGAATTTACAGCTTGGAAAAATATATATGTTTGATTTGAACGGGTATAATATAGTAAACAATTAAAGGGAGACAACATTCAGGATTAAAATACACCTCACCAGAAAATGTTACATTTACTAGTATACTAAATTGAATTGGTGTAACATTTAATTTGAATATGTGTGTTAATGAGACATGTTGTGGTTTCTGAAGACAAGGTAATTAACTACATCTTGTACCTTACATAGTTGGGAACAAAACCATACATTGCTGATTTAGCCATTGTTGAGGACTTTCATGAATGGGAATAGCGAGGGTGGGACTTCATGGGGTCACACTTCGGTTTTAGAGCCAAGATTTTGGACTTCCGCACCGATCGGGGGGTGCCAGGAGAGGGGTTCGGTTGTATACCGACTTTAGAACTGGGTGGGGATACCTATGGAGCCAGATTATTGGTCTTCCGCACTAAAAGGGGAGTGCCTGGGGTGAGGATCCCATTAAGGTATTCACAGTCGTGCAAAGACCCAACAGATGGCATTTTGGAGTGTTTGAATTGTTAACCTAATGAGGAAAAGGGAACTTGGTTGGAAATGAACTTGTCGAAAATGATTCACTACAAAGGTCTAGAATCACAATGTTCAGTGAAATGTTCACACCTGATTAATTGAAAATGTAAAACATTTTTTTTGGGGTGGGGGAGAATGTAGTGAGTCATTTTCTCCTCATTAATTTATGCCCGATAGATGACGTCAGTAATAGATGTAAGACGAATGTTTTGACTGGTTGAGATAACACAAGATTTATGTCTTGAGTTTCATGAGAGACATCTGAAAGTCAGGTTTTAGGTGAAACATGATTGTTCACAGGATTTGTGTGAAATGTGAATTATCACGGGCCAGACACGACTTTCAACAGTGGGAAATTCGTGAGAATGAATCCAGAATATTCTAGAACAGGATAGATCAGAGGGCTATATAATAGCGAGGAAAAGGTTTGTGGGCAGTCTCGTTTTGGACCCAGGAACAGTGTGCATGGACAGCGGTGGATGATGTGTGAATTCAGCAGATGTTTTTGAGTGAATTTGTTCCAGTCCAACTTGGCGAAGAAAGCTGGCCAGTAATATGTCTGCCGGTCGTCTGAGTGTATCTGTCAGGACAGCTGTTGTGTTTCGTTTACGATGTTAGTGTAAATCGATTGTGATTTCTGCTTGAAGGTAATTTGTGACACTTGCATTATAATGTGTGCCTGGACAGTTGTCAAGTTCATGTGCCGGCTGTGTAAGCCGCGAGTGAAAGATTAAAGTACTGGAACAGTATCGTGTGTTTTTCCCAGTCGTCCATTTTTTCTGCTCGTCGTGTGATGTCGGTTTTTGTGAGTTGGCAGCGAGCGTGCGATGAGGCGAGCCAGTAGAAGATAAAAGAGAATCATCGCAATTGGCAACTTTTTTTGCAAATATTATTTTAGCCAAACGCGTAAGGCATAAATTCTGCAAAATTGTCACTTGTTGTCATTTTTATGTTATCTCAATTGTTGCCCCCAGATTGTACAAAAATGCCAAATCAGATATTCAGTTTAACTACTCAGCATCTAGCGTGTCTATTCTTGTGTAAAATAATTGCCTGGGACTCACTGTTTAGTGGTAGGACACAAACAAGTTGTTAGGAACATTTCTTAGTAAAATTTGTTTTTCACTTTTTATCTTATCTTTTTTTCTGTCACCAACGAGCTATAAAGTGTCCAATTTATCATCTAGAGTATCTCGTCAAGTATGAAATGATAGACTGAGACTAAATTGGCAACTTTTTGGAAAATATGATTTTGGCCAAACGCGAAAGGCATAAATTCTGCAAAATTGTCACTTGTGGTCATTTTTATGTTATCTCAATTGTTGCCCCCAGATTGTACCAAAATGCCAAATCAGATATGTAGTTTAACTACTCTGCATCTAGCGTGTCTATTCATGTGTAAAATAATTGTCTGGGACTCAATGTTTAGTGGTAGGACACAAACAAGTTGTTAGGAACAATACTTCGTTAAATTTGTTTTTCACTTTTATCTTATCTATTTTTTTTTGTCACCAAGGAGCTATAAAGTGTCCAATTTATCATCTAGAGTATCTCGTCAAGTATGAAATGATAGACTGAGACTAAATTGGCAACTTTTTTGCAAATATTTTTTTGGCCAAACGCGTAAGGCATAAATTCTGCAAAATTGTCACTTGTGGTCATTTTTATGTTATCTCAATTGTTGCCCCCAGATTGTACAAAAATGCCAAATCAGATATCCAGTTTAACTACTCTGCATCTAGCGTGTCTATTCATGTGTAAAATAATTGTCTGGGACTAAATGTTTAGTGGTAGGACACAAACAAGTTGTTAGGAACAATTCTTCGTAAAATTTGTTTTTCACTTTTATCTTATCTATTTTTCTGTCACCAACGAGCTAGAAAGTGTCCAATTTCTCATCTAGAGTATCTCGTCAAGTGTGAAATGATAGACTGAGACTAAATTGGCAACTTTTTTGCAAATATTATTTTAGCCAAACGCGTAAGGCATAAATTCTGCAAAATTGTCACTTGTGGTCATTTTTATGTTATCTCCATTGTTGCCCCCAGATTGTACAAAAATGCCAAATCAGATATGTAGTTTAACTACTCTGCATCTAGCGTGTCTATTCATGTGTAAAATAATTGTCTGGGACTCAATGTTTAGTGGTAGGACACAAACAAGTTGTTAGGAACAATACTTCGTTAAATTTGTTTTTCACTTTTATCTTATCTATTTTTTTTGTCACCAACGAGCTATAAAGTGTCCAATTTATCATCTAGAGTATCTCGTCAAGTATGAAATGATAGACTGAGACTAAATTGGCAACTTTTTTGCAAATATTTTTTTGGCCAAACGCGAAAGGCATAAATTCTGCAAAATTGTCACTTGTGGTCATTTTTATGTTATCTCAATTGTTGCCCCCAGATTGTACAAAAATGCCAAATCAGATATCCAGTTTAACTACTCTGCATCTAGCGTGTCTATTCATGTGTAAAATAATTGTCTGGGACTAAATGTTTAGTGGTAGGACACAAACAAGTTGTTAGGAACAATTCTTCGTAAAATTTGTTTTTCACTTTTATTTTATCTATTTTTCTGTCACCAACGAGCTAGAAAGTGTCCAATTTCTCATCTAGAGTATCTCGTCAAGTGTGAAATGATAGACTGAGACTTAATTGGCAACTTTTTTGCAAATATTATTTTAGCCAAACGCGTAAGGCATAAATTCTGCAAAATTGTCACTTGTGGTCATTTTTATGTTATCTCAATTGTTGCCCCCAGATTGTACAAAAATGCCAAATCAGATATCCAGTTTAACTACTCTGCATCTAGCGTGTCTATTCATGTGTAAAATAATTGTCTGGGACTCACTGTTTAGTGGTAGGACACAAACAAGTTGTTAGGAACAATTCTTCGTAAAATTTGTTTTTCACTTTTATCTTATCTATTTTTTTTTGTCACCAACGAGCTCCAAAGTGTCCAATTTATCATCTAGAGTATCTCGTCAAGTGTGAAATGATAGACTGAGACTAAATTGGCAACTTTTTTGCAAATATTATTTTGGCCAAACGCGTAAGGCATAAATTCTGCAAAATTGTCACTTGTGGTCATTTTTATGTTATCTCAATTGTTGCCCCAGATTGTACAAAAATGCCAAATCAGACATCCAGTTTAACTACTCTGCATCTAGCGTGTCTATTCATGTGTAAAATAATTGTCTGGGACTCAATGTTTAGTGGTAGGACACAAACAAGTTGTTAGGAACATTTCTTCGTAAAATTTGTTTTTCACTTTTATCTTATCTATTTTTCTGTCACCTATGAGCTCCAAAGTGTCCAATTTCTCATCTAGAGTATCTCGTCAAGTGTGAAATGATAGACTGAGACTAAATTGGCAACTTTTTTGCAAATATTATTTTGGCCAAACGCGTAAGGCATAAATTCTGCAAAATTGTCACTTGTGGTCATTTTTATGTTATCTCAATTGTTGCCCCCAGATTGTACAAAAATGCCAAATCAGACATCCAGTTTAACTACTCTGCATCTAGCGTGTCTATTCATGTGTAAAATAATTGTCTGGGACTCAATGTTTAGTGGTAGGACACAAACAAGTTGTTAGGAACAATTTCTTCGTAAAATTTGTTTTTCACTTTTATCTTATCTATTTTTTTTGTCACCAATGAGCTCCAAAGTGTCCAATTTCTCATCTAGAGTATCTCGTCAAGTGTGAAATGATAGACTGAGACTAAATTGGCAACTTTTTTGCAAAATATTATTTTGGCCAAACGCGTAAGGCATAAATTCTGCAAAATTGTCACTTGTGGTCATTTTTATGTTATCTCAATTGTTGCCCCCAGATTGTACAAAAATGCCAAATCAGATATCCAGTTTAACTACTCTGCATCTAGCGTGTCTATTCATGTGTAAAATAATTGTCTGGGACTCAATGTTTAGTGGTAGGACACAAACAAGTTGTTAGGAACAATTTCTTCGTAAAATTTGTTTTTCACTTTTATCTTATCTATTTTTTTTGTCACCAACGAGCTCCAAAGTGTCCAATTTCTCATCTAGAGTATCTCGTCAAGTGTGAAATGATAGACTGAGACTAAATTGGCAACTTTTTTGCAAATATTATTTTGGCCAAACGCGTAAGGCATAAATTCTGCAAAATTGTCACTTGTGGTCATTTTTATGTTATCTCAATTGTTGCCCCCAGATTGTACAAAAATGCCAAATCAGATATCCAGTTTAACTACTCTGCATCTAGCGTGTCTATTCATGTGTAAAATAATTGTCTGGGACTCAATGTTTAGTGGTAGGACACAAACAAGTTGTTAGGAACATTTCTTCGTAAAATTTGTTTTTCACTTTTATCTTATCTATTTTTTTTGTCACCAATGAGCTCCAAAGTGTCCAATTTCTCATCTAGAGTATCTCGTCAAGTGTGAAATGATAGACTGAGACTAAATTGGCAACTTTTTTGCAAATATTATTTTTGGCCAAACGCGTAAGGCATAAATTCTGCAAAATTGTCACTTGTGGTCATTTTTATGTTATCTCAATTGTTGCCCCCAGATTGTACAAAAATGCCAAATCAGATATCCAGTTTAACTACTCTGCATCTAGCGTGTCTATTCATGTGTAAAATAATTGTCTGGGACTCACTGTTTAGTGGTAGGACACAAACAAGTTGTTAGGAACATTTCTTCGTAAAATTTGTTTTTCACTTTTATCTTATCTATTTTTCTGTCACCTATGAGCTCCAAAGTGTCCAATTTCTCATCTAGAGTATCTCGTCAAGTGTGAAATGATAGACTGAGACTAAATTGGCAACTTTTTTGCAAATATTATTTTGCCAAACGCGTAAGGCATAAATTCTGCAAAATTGTCACTTGTGGTCATTTTTATGTTATCTCAATTGTTGCCCCCAGATTGTACAAAAATGCCAAATCAGACATCCAGTTTAACTACTCTGCATCTAGCGTGTCTATTCATGTGTAAAATAATTGTCTGGGACTCACTGTTTAGTGGTAGGACACAAACAAGTTGTTAGGAACATTTCTTCGTAAAATTTGTTTTTTTCACTTTTATCTTATCTATTTTTTTTGTCACCTATGAGCTCCAAAGTGTCCAATTTCTCATCTAGAGTATCTCGTCAAGTGTGAAATGATAGACTGAGACTAAATTGGCAACTTTTTTGCAAATATTATTTTGGCCAAACGCGTAAGGCATAAATTCTGCAAAATTGTCACTTGTGGTCATTTTTATGTTATCTCAATTGTTGCCCCCAGATTGTACAAAAATGCCAAATCAGATATCCAGTTTAACTACTCTGCATCTAGCGTGTCTATTCATGTGTAAAATAATTGTCTGGGACTCACTGTTTAGTGGTAGGACACAAACAAGTTGTTAGGAACATTTCTTAGTAAAATTTGTTTTTCACTTTTATCTTATCTATTTTTTTGTCACCAATGAGCTACAAAGTGTCCAATTTCTCATCTAGAGTATCTCGTCAAGTGTGAAATGATAGACTGAGACTAAATTGGCAATTTTTTTGCAAGTATTATTTTGGCCAAACGCGTAAGGCATAAATTCTGCAAAATTGTCACTTGTGGTCCTTTTTATGTTATCTCAATTTTTGCCCCCAGATTGTACAAAAATGCCAAATCAGACATTCAGTTTAACTACTCTGCATCTAGCGTGTCTATTCATGTGTAAAATAATTGTCTGGGACTCAATGTTTAGTGGTAGGACACAAACAAGTTGTTAGGAACATTTCTTCGTAAAATTGTTTTTTCACTTTTATCTTATCTATTTTTTCTGTCACCTATGAGCTCCAAAGTGTCCAATTTCTCATCTAGAGTATCTCGTCAAGTGTGAAATGATAGACTGAGACTAAATTGGCAACTTTTTTGCAAATATTATTTTGGCCAAACGCGTAAGGCATAAATTCTGCAAAATTGTCACTTGTGGTCATTTTTATGTTATCTCAATTGTTGCCCCCAGATTGTACAAAAATGCCAAATCAGACATCCAGTTTAACTACTCTGCATCTAGCGTGTCTATTCATGTGTAAAATAATTGTCTGGGACTCACTGTTTAGTGGTAGGACACAAACAAGTTGTTAGGAACATTTCTTCGTAAAATTTGTTTTTCACTTTTATTATATCTATTTTTCTGTCACCTATGAGCTCCAAAGTGTCCAATTTCTCATCTAGAGTATCTCGTCAAGTGTGAAATGATAGACTGAGACTAAATTGGCAACTTTTTTGCAAATATTATTTTGGCCAAACGCGTAAGGCATAAATTCTGCAAAATTGTCACTTGTGGTCATTTTTATGTTATCTCAATTGTTGCCCCCAGATTGTACAAAAATGCCAAATCAGATATCCAGTTTAACTACTCTGCATCTAGCGTGTCTATTCATGTGTAAAATAATTGTCTGGGACTCACTGTTTAGTGGTAGGACACAAACAAGTTGTTAGGAACATTTCTTCGTAAAATTTGTTTTTCACTTTTATCTTATCTATTTTTCTGTCACCTATGAGCTCCAAAGTGTCCAATTTCTCATCTAGAGTATCTCGTCAAGTGTGAAATGATAGACTGAGACTAAATTGGCAACTTTTTTGCAAATATTATTTTGGCCAAACGCGTAAGGCATAAATTCTGCAAAATTGTCACTTGTGGTCATTTTTATGTTATCTCAATTGTTGCCCCCAGATTGTACAAAAATGCCAAATCAGATATCCAGTTTAACTACTCTGCATCTAGCGTGTCTATTCATGTGTAAAATAATTGTCTGGGACTCAATGTTTAGTGGTAGGACACAAACAAGTTGTTAGGAACAATTCTTCGTAAAATTTGTTTTTCACTTTTATCTTATCTATTTTTTTGTCACCAATGAGCTCCAAAGTGTCCAATTTCTCATCTAGAGTATCTCGTCAAGTGTGAAATGATAGACTGAGACTAAATTGGCAACTTTTTTGCAAATATTATTTTGGCCAAACGCGTAAGGCATAAATTCTGCAAAATTGTCACTTGTGGTCATTTTTATGTTATCTCAATTGTTGCCCCCAGATTGTACAAAAATGCCAAATCAGATATCCAGTTTAACTACTCTGCATCTAGCGTGTCTATTCATGTGTAAAATAATTGTCTGGGACTCACTGTTTAGTGGTAGGACACAAACAAGTTGTTAGGAACATTTCTTCGTAAAATTTGTTTTTTCACTTTTATCTTATCTATTTTTCTGTCACCTATGAGCTCCAAAGTGTCCAATTTATCATCTAGAGTATCTCGTCAAGTGTGAAATGATAGACTGAGACTAAATTGGCAACTTTTTTGCAAATATTTTTTTGGCCAAACGCGTAAGGCATAAATTCTGCAAAATTGTCACTTGTGGTCATTTTTATGTTATCTCAATTGTTGCCCCCAGATTGTACAAAAATGCCAAATCAGATATCCAGTTTAACTACTCTGCATCTAGCGTGTCTATTCATGTGTAAAATAATTGTCTGGGACTCACTGTTTAGTGGTAGGACACAAACAAGTTGTTAGGAACATTTCTTCGTAAAATTTGTTTTTCACTTTTATTTTATCTTTTTTTTCTGTCACCTATGAGCTCCAAAGTGTCCAATTTCTCATCTAGAGTATCTCGTCAAGTGTGAAATGATAGACTGAGACTAAATTGGCAACTTTTTTGCAAATATTATTTTGGCCAAACGCGTAAGGCATAAATTCTGCAAAATTGTCACTTGTGGTCATTTTTATGTTATCTCAATTGTTGCCCCCAGATTGTACAAAAATGCCAAATCAGATATCCAGTTTAACTACTCTGCATCTAGCGTGTCTATTCATGTGTAAAATAATTGTCTGGGACTCAATGTTTAGTGGTAGGACACAAACAAGTTGTTAGGAACAATTCTTCGTAAAATTTGTTTTTCACTTTTATCTTATCTATTTTTTTGTCACCAACGAGCTCCAAAGTGTCCAATTTATCATCTAGAGTATCTCGTCAAGTGTGAAATGATAGACTGAGACTAAATTGGCAACTTTTTTGCAAATATTATTTTGGCCAAACGCGTAAGGCATAAATTCTGCAAAATTGTCACTTGTGGTCATTTTTATGTTATCTCAATTGTTGCCCCCAGATTGTACAAAAAATGCCAAATCAGATATCCAGTTTAACTACTCTGCATCTAGCGTGTCTATTCATGTGTAAAATAATTGTCTGGGACTCACTGTTTAGTGGTAGGACACAAACAAGTTGTTAGGAACATTTCTTCGTAAAATTTGTTTTTCACTTTTATCTTATCTATTTTTCTGTCACCTATGAGCTCCAAAGTGTCCAATTTCTCATCTAGAGTATCTCGTCAAGTGTGAAATGATAGACTGAGACTAAATTGGCAACTTTTTTGCAAATATTATTTTGGCCAAACGCGTAAGGCATAAATTCTGCAAAATTGTCACTTGTGGTCATTTTTATGTTATCTCAATTGTTGCCCCCAGATTGTACAAAAATGCCAAATCAGATATCCAGTTTAACTACTCTGCATCTAGCGTGTCTATTCATGTGTAAAATAATTGTCTGGGACTCACTGTTTAGTGGTAGGACACAAACAAGTTGTTAGGAACATTTCTTCGTAAAATTTGTTTTTCACTTTTATCTTATCTATTTTTCTGTCACCTATGAGCTCCAAAGTGTCCAATTTCTCATCTAGAGTATCTCGTCAAGTGTGAAATGATAGACTGAGACTAAATTGGCAACTTTTTTGCAAATATTATTTTGGCCAAACGCGTAAGGCATAAATTCTGCAAAATTGTCACTTGTGGTCATTTTTATGTTATCTCAATTGTTGCCCCCAGATTGTACAAAAATGCCAAATCAGACATCCAGTTTAACTACTCTGCATCTAGCGTGTCTATTCATGTGTAAAATAATTGTCTGGGACTCACTGTTTAGTGGTAGGACACAAACAAGTTGTTAGGAACATTTCTTCGTAAAATTTGTTTTTTTCACTTTTATCTTATCTATTTTTTCTGTCACCTATGAGCTCCAAAGTGTCCAATTTCTCATCTAGAGTATCTCGTCAAGTGTGAAATGATAGACTGAGACTAAATTGGCAACTTTTTTGCAAATATTATTTTGGCCAAACGCGTAAGGCATAAATTCTGCAAAATTGTCACTTGTGGTCATTTTTATGTTATCTCAATTGTTGCCCCCAGATTGTACAAAAATGCCAAATCAGATATCCAGTTTAACTACTCTGCATCTAGCGTGTCTATTCATGTGTAAAATAATTGTCTGGGACTCACTGTTTAGTGGTAGGACACAAACAAGTTGTTAGGAACAATTCTTCGTAAAATTTGTTTTTCACTTTTATCTTATCTATTTTTTTTTGTCACCTATGAGCTCCAAAGTGTCCAATTTCTCATCTAGAGTATCTCGTCAAGTGTGAAATGATAGACTGAGACTAAATTGGCAACTTTTTTGCAAAATATTATTTTGGCCAAACGCGTAAGGCATAAATTCTGCAAAATTGTCACTTGTGGTCATTTTTATGTTATCTCAATTGTTGCCCCCAGATTGTACAAAAATGCCAAATCAGATATCCAGTTTAACTACTCTGCATCTAGCGTGTCTATTCATGTGTAAAATAATAATTGTCTGGGACTCACTGTTTAGTGGTAGGACACAAACAAGTTGTTAGGAACATTTCTTCGTAAAATTTGTTTTTCACTTTTATCTTATCTATTTTTCTGTCACCTATGAGCTCCAAAGTGTCCAATTTCTCATCTAGAGTATCTCGTCAAGTGTGAAATGATAGACTGAGACTAAATTGGCAACTTTTTTGCAAATATTATTTTGGCCAAACGCGTAAGGCATAAATTCTGCAAAATTGTCACTTGTGGTCATTTTTATGTTATCTCAATTGTTGCCCCCAGATTGTACAAAAATGCCAAATCAGATATCCAGTTTAACTACTCTGCATCTAGCGTGTCTATTCATGTGTAAAATAATTGTCTGGGACTCACTGTTTAGTGGTAGGACACAAACAAGTTGTTAGGAACATTTCTTCGTAAAATTTGTTTTTCACTTTTATCTTATCTATTTTTCTGTCACCTATGAGCTCCAAAGTGTCCAATTTCTCATCTAGAGTATCTCGTCAAGTGTGAAATGATAGACTGAGACTAAATTGGCAACTTTTTTGCAAATATTATTTTGGCCAAACGCGTAAGGCATAAATTCTGCAAAATTGTCACTTGTGGTCATTTTTATGTTATCTCAATTGTTGCCCCCAGATTGTACAAAAATGCCAAATCAGATATCCAGTTTAACTACTCTGCATCTAGCGTGTCTATTCATGTGTAAAATAATTGTCTGGGACTCACTGTTTAGTGGTAGGACACAAACAAGTTGTTAGGAACATTTCTTCGTAAAATTTGTTTTTCACTTTTATCTTATCTATTTTTCTGTCACCTATGAGCTCCAAAGTGTCCAATTTCTCATCTAGAGTATCTCGTCAAGTGTGAAATGATAGACTGAGACTAAATTGGCAACTTTTTTGCAAATATTATTTTGGCCAAACGCGTAAGGCATAAATTCTGCAAAATTGTCACTTGTGGTCATTTTTATGTTATCTCAATTGTTGCCCCCAGATTGTACAAAAATGCCAAATCAGATATCCAGTTTAACTACTCTGCATCTAGCGTGTCTATTCATGTGTAAAATAATTGTCTGGGACTCACTGTTTAGTGGTAGGACACAAACAAGTTGTTAGGAACATTTCTTCGTAAAATTTGTTTTTCACTTTTATCTTATCTATTTTTCTTTTTCTGTCACCTATGAGCTCCAAAGTGTCCAATTTCTCATCTAGAGTATCTCGTCAAGTGTGAAATGATAGACTGAGACTAAATTGGCAACTTTTTTGCAAATATTATTTTGGCCAAACGCGTAAGGCATAAATTCTGCAAAATTGTCACTTGTGGTCATTTTTATGTTATCTCAATTGTTGCCCCCAGATTGTACAAAAATGCCAAATCAGATATCCAGTTTAACTACTCTGCATCTAGCGTGTCTATTCATGTGTAAAATAATTGTCTGGGACTCAATGTTTAGTGGTAGGACACAAACAAGTTGTTAGGAACAATTCTTCGTAAAAATTTGTTTTTCACTTTTATCTTATCTATTTTTTTGTCACCTATGAGCTCCAAAGTGTCCAATTTCTCATCTAGAGTATCTCGTCAAGTGTGAAATGATAGACTGAGACTAAATTGGCAACTTTTTTGCAAATATTATTTTGGCCAAACGCGTAAGGCATAAATTCTGCAAAATTGTCACTTGTGGTCATTTTTATGTTATCTCAATTGTTGCCCCCAGATTGTACAAAAATGCCAAATCAGATATCCAGTTTAACTACTCTGCATCTAGCGTGTCTATTCATGTGTAAAATAATTGTCTGGGACTCACTGTTTAGTGGTAGGACACAAACAAGTTGTTAGGAACATTTCTTCGTAAAATTTGTTTTTCACTTTTATCTTATCTATTTTTCTGTCACCTATGAGCTCCAAAGTGTCCAATTTCTCATCTAGAGTATCTCGTCAAGTGTGAAATGATAGACTGAGACTAAATTGGCAACTTTTTTGCAAATATTATTTTGGCCAAACGCGTAAGGCATAAATTCTGCAAAATTGTCACTTGTGGTCATTTTTATGTTATCTCAATTGTTGCCCCCAGATTGTACAAAAATGCCAAATCAGATATCCAGTTTAACTACTCTGCATCTAGCGTGTCTATTCATGTGTAAAATAATTGTCTGGGACTCACTGTTTAGTGGTAGGACACAAACAAGTTGTTAGGAACATTTCTTCGTAAAATTTGTTTTTTCACTTTTATCTTATCTATTTTTTTGTCACCTATGAGCTCCAAAGTGTCCAATTTCTCATCTAGAGTATCTCGTCAAGTGTGAAATGATAGACTGAGACTAAATTGGCAACTTTTTTGCAAATATTATTTTGGCCAAACGCGTAAGGCATAAATTCTGCAAAATTGTCACTTGTGGTCATTTTTATGTTATCTCAATTGTTGCCCCCAGATTGTACAAAAATGCCAAATCAGATATCCAGTTTAACTACTCTGCATCTAGCGTGTCTATTCATGTGTAAAATAATTGTCTGGGACTCACTGTTTAGTGGTAGGACACAAACAAGTTGTTAGGAACATTTCTTCGTAAAATTTGTTTTTCACTTTTATCTTATCTATTTTTTTTGTCACCTATGAGCTCCAAAGTGTCCAATTTCTCATCTAGAGTATCTCGTCAAGTGTGAAATGATAGACTGAGACTAAATTGGCAACTTTTTTGCAAATATTATTTTTGGCCAAACGCGTAAGGCATAAATTCTGCAAAATTGTCACTTGTGGTCATTTTTATGTTATCTCAATTGTTGCCCCCAGATTGTACAAAAATGCCAAATCAGACATCCAGTTTAACTACTCTGCATCTAGCGTGTCTATTCATGTGTAAAATAATTGTCTGGGACTCACTGTTTAGTGGTAGGACACAAACAAGTTGTTAGGAACATTTCTTCGTAAAATTTGTTTTTCACTTTTATCTTATCTATTTTTCTGTCACCTATGAGCTCCAAAGTGTCCAATTTTCTCATCTAGAGTATCTCGTCAAGTGTGAAATGATAGACTGAGACTAAATTGGCAACTTTTTTGCAAATATTATTTTGGCCAAACGCGTAAGGCATAAATTCTGCAAAATTGTCACTTGTGGTCATTTTTATGTTATCTCAATTGTTGCCCCCAGATTGTACAAAAATGCCAAATCAGATATCCAGTTTAACTACTCTGCATCTAGCGTGTCTATTCATGTGTAAAATAATTGTCTGGGACTCAATGTTTAGTGGTAGGACACAAACAAGTTGTTAGGAACATTTCTTCGTAAAATTTGTTTTTTTCACTTTTATCTTATCTATTTTTTTTGTCACCTATGAGCTCCAAAGTGTCCAATTTCTCATCTAGAGTATCTCGTCAAGTGTGAAATGATAGACTGAGACTAAATTGGCAACTTTTTTGCAAATATTATTTTGGCCAAACGCGTAAGGCATAAATTCTGCAAAATTGTCACTTGTGGTCATTTTTATGTTATCTCAATTGTTGCCCCCAGATTGTACAAAAATGCCAAATCAGATATCCAGTTTAACTACTCTGCATCTAGCGTGTCTATTCATGTGTAAAATAATTGTCTGGGACTCACTGTTTAGTGGTAGGACACAAACAAGTTGTTAGGAACATTTCTTCGTAAAATTTGTTTTTCACTTTTATCTTATCTATTTTTTCTGTCACCTATGAGCTCCAAAGTGTCCAATTTCTCATCTAGAGTATCTCGTCAAGTGTGAAATGATAGACTGAGACTAAATTGGCAACTTTTTTGCAAATATTTTTTTTGGCCAAACGCGTAAGGCATAAATTCTGCAAAAAATTGTCACTTGTGGTCATTTTTATGTTATCTCAATTGTTGCCCCCAGATTGTACAAAAATGCCAAATCAGATATCCAGTTTAACTACTCTGCATCTAGCGTGTCTATTCATGTGTAAAATAATTGTCTGGGACTCACTGTTTAGTGGTAGGACACAAACAAGTTGTTAGGAACATTTCTTCGTAAAATTTGTTTTTCACTTTTATCTTATCTATTTTTCTGTCACCTATGAGCTCCAAAGTGTCCAATTTCTCATCTAGAGTATCTCGTCAAGTGTGAAATGATAGACTGAGACTAAATTGGCAACTTTTTTGCAAATATTATTTTGGCCAAACGCGTAAGGCATAAATTCTGCAAAATTGTCACTTGTGGTCATTTTTATGTTATCTCAATTTTTGCCCCCAGATTGTACAAAAATGCCAAATCAGACATCCAGTTTAACTACTCTGCATCTAGCGTGTCTATTCATGTGTAAAATAATTGTCTGGGACTCACTGTTTAGTGGTAGGACACAAACAAGTTGTTAGGAACATTTCTTCGTAAAATTTGTTTTTTTCACTTTTATCTTATCTATTTTTTTGTCACCTATGAGCTCCAAAGTGTCCAATTTCTCATCTAGAGTATCTCGTCAAGTGTGAAATGATAGACTGAGACTAAATTGGCAACTTTTTTGCAAAAATATTATTTTGGCCAAACGCGTAAGGCATAAATTCTGCAAAATTGTCACTTGTGGTCATTTTTATGTTATCTCAATTGTTGCCCCCAGATTGTACAAAAATGCCAAATCAGATATCCAGTTTAACTACTCTGCATCTAGCGTGTCTATTCATGTGTAAAATAATTGTCTGGGACTCACTGTTTAGTGGTAGGACACAAACAAGTTGTTAGGAACATTTCTTCGTAAAATTTGTTTTTCACTTTTATCTTATCTATTTTTTTGTCACCTATGAGCTCCAAAGTGTCCAATTTCTCATCTAGAGTATCTCGTCAAGTGTGAAATGATAGACTGAGACTAAATTGGCAACTTTTTTGCAAATATTATTTTGGCCAAACGCGTAAGGCATAAATTCTGCAAAATTGTCACTTGTGGTCATTTTTATGTTATCTCAATTGTTGCCCCCAGATTGTACAAAAATGCCAAATCAGATATCCAGTTTAACTACTCTGCATCTAGCGTGTCTATTCATGTGTAAAATAATTGTCTGGGACTCAATGTTTAGTGGTAGGACACAAACAAGTTGTTAGGAACATTTCTTCGTAAAATTTGTTTTTTTCACTTTTATCTTATCTATTTTTTTGTCACCAACGAGCTCCAAAGTGTCCAATTTATCATCTAGAGTATCTCGTCAAGTGTGAAATGATAGACTGAGACTAAATTGGCAACTTTTTTGCAAATATTATTTTGGCCAAACGCGTAAGGCATAAATTCTGCAAAATTGTCACTTGTGGTCATTTTTATGTTATCTCAATTGTTGCCCCCAGATTGTACAAAAATGCCAAATCAGATATCCAGTTTAACTACTCTGCATCTAGCGTGTCTATTCATGTGTAAAATAATTGTCTGGGACTCACTGTTTAGTGGTAGGACACAAACAAGTTGTTAGGAACATTTCTTCGTAAAATTTGTTTTTTTCACTTTTATCTTATCTATTTTTCTGTCACCTATGAGCTCCAAAGTGTCCAATTTCTCATCTAGAGTATCTCGTCAAGTGTGAAATGATAGACTGAGACTAAATTGGCAACTTTTTTGCAAATATTATTTTGGCCAAACGCGTAAGGCATAAATTCTGCAAAATTGTCACTTGTGGTCATTTTTATGTTATCTCAATTGTTGCCCCCAGATTGTACAAAAATGCCAAATCAGATATCCAGTTTAACTACTCTGCATCTAGCGTGTCTATTCATGTGTAAAATAATTGTCTGGGACTCACTGTTTAGTGGTAGGACACAAACAAGTTGTTAGGAACATTTCTTCGTAAAATTTGTTTTTCACTTTTATCTTATCTATTTTTCTGTCACCTATGAGCTCCAAAGTGTCCAATTTCTCATCTAGAGTATCTCGTCAAGTGTGAAATGATAGACTGAGACTAAATTGGCAACTTTTTTGCAAATATTATTTTGGCCAAACGCGTAAGGCATAAATTCTGCAAAATTGTCACTTGTGGTCATTTTTATGTTATCCAAATTTTTGAGCCCAGATTGTACAGAAATGCCAAATCAGATATCCAGTTTAACTACTCTCCATCTAGCGTGTCTATTCATGTGTAAAATAATTGTCTGGGACTCACTGTTTAGTGATAGGACACAGACAAGTTGTTAGGAACATTTCTTCGTAAAATGTGTTTTTCACTTTTATTTTATCTATTTTTCTGTCACCTATGAGCTCCAAAGTGTCCAATTTCTCATCTAGAGTATCTCGTCAAGTGTGAAATGATAGACTGAGACTAAATTGGCAACTTTTTTGCAAATATTATTTTGGCCAAACGCGTAAGGCATAAATTCTGCAAAATTGTCACTTGTGGTCATTTTTATGTTATCTCAATTGTTGCCCCCAGATTGTACAAAAATGCCAAATCAGATATCCAGTTTAACTACTCTGCATCTAGCGTGTCTATTCATGTGTAAAATAATTGTCTGGGACTCAATGTTTAGTGGTAGGACACAAACAAGTTGTTAGGAACATTTCTTCGTAAAATTTGTTTTTCACTTTTATCTTATCTATTTTTTTGTCACCTATGAGCTCCAAAGTGTCCAATTTCTCATCTAGAGTATCTCGTCAAGTGTGAAATGATAGACTGAGACTAAATTGGCAACTTTTTTGCAAATATTTTTTTGGCCAAACGCGTAAGGCATAAATTCTGCAAAATTGTCACTTGTGGTCATTTTTATGTTATCTCAATTGTTGCCCCCAGATTGTACAAAAATGCCAAATCAGATATCCAGTTTAACTACTCTGCATCTAGCGTGTCTATTCATGTGTAAAATAATTGTCTGGGACTCAATGTTTAGTGGTAGGACACAAACAAGTTGTTAGGAACAATTTCTTCGTAAAATTTGTTTTTTTTCACTTTTATCTTATCTATTTTTCTGTCACCTATGAGCTCCAAAGTGTCCAATTTCTCATCTAGAGTATCTCGTCAAGTGTGAAATGATAGACTGAGACTAAATTGGCAACTTTTTTGCAAATATTATTTTAGCCAAACGCGTAAGGCATAAATTCTGCAAAATTGTCACTTGTGGTCATTTTTATGTTATCTCAATTGTTGCCCCCAGATTGTACAAAAATGCCAAATCAGATATCCAGTTTAACTACTCTGCATCTAGCGTGTCTATTCATGTGTAAAATAATTGTCTGGGACTCAATGTTTAGTGGTAGGACACAAACAAGTTGTTAGGAACAATTCCTCGTAAAATTTGTTTTTCACTTTTATCTTAACTATTCTTTTTGTCACCAAAGAGCTCCAAAGTGTCCAATTTCTCATCTAGAGTATCTCGTCAAGTGTGAAATGATAGACTGAGACTAAATTGGCAACTTTTTTTTGCAAATATTATTTTGGCCAAACGCGTAAGGCATAAATTCTGCAAAATTGTCACTTGTGGTCATTTTTATGTTATCTCAATTGTTGCCCCCAGATTGTACAAAAATGCCAAATCAGACATCCAGTTTAACTACTCTGCATCTAGCGTGTGTCTATTCATGTGTAAAATAATTGTCTGGGACTCACTGTTTAGTGGTAGGACACAAACAAGTTGTTAGGAACATTTCTTCGTAAAATTGTTTTTCACTTTTATCTTATCTATTTTTTTCTGTCACCTATGAGCTCCAAAGTGTCCAATTTCTCATCTAGAGTATCTCGTCAAGTGTGAAATGATAGACTGAGACTAAATTGGCAACTTTTTTTGCAAATATTATTTTGGCCAAACGCGTAAGGCATAAATTCTGCAAAATTGTCACTTGTGGTCATTTTTATGTTATCTCAATTGTTGCCCCCAGATTGTACAAAAATGCCAAATCAGACATCCAGTTTAACTACTCTGCATCTAGCGTGTCTATTCATGTGTAAAATAATTGTCTGGGACTCACTGTTTAGTGGTAGGACACAAACAAGTTGTTAGGAACATTTCTTCGTAAAATTTGTTTTTCACTTTTATCTTATCTATTTTTTTTCTGTCACCTATGAGCTCCAAAGTGTCCAATTTCTCATCTAGAGTATCTCGTCAAGTGTGAAATGATAGACTGAGACTAAATTGGCAACTTTTTTGCAAATATTATTTTGGCCAAACGCGTAAGGCATAAATTCTGCAAAATTGTCACTTGTGGTCATTTTTATGTTATCTCAATTGTTGCCCCCAGATTGTACAAAAATGCCAAATCAGATATCCAGTTTAACTACTCTGCATCTAGCGTGTCTATTCATGTGTAAAATAATTGTCTGGGACTCAATGTTTAGTGGTAGGACACAAACAAGTTGTTAGGAACAATTCTTCGTAAAATTTGTTTTTTTTCACTTTTATCTTATCTATTTTTTTGTCACCAATGAGCTCCAAAGTGTCCAATTTATCATCTAGAGTATCTCGTCAAGTGTGAAATGATAGACTGAGACTAAATTGGCAACTTTTTTGCAAATATTTTTTTGGCCAAACGCGTAAGGCATAAATTCTGCAAAATTGTCACTTGTGGTCATTTTTATGTTATCTCAATTGTTGCCCCCAGATTGTACAAAAATGCCAAATCAGATATCCAGTTTAACTACTCTGCATCTAGCGTGTCTATTCATGTGTAAAATAATTGTCTGGGACTCACTGTTTAGTGGTAGGACACAAACAAGTTGTTAGGAACATTTCTTCGTAAAATTTGTTTTTCACTTTTATCTTATCTATTTTTTTTCTCACCTATGAGCTCCAAAGTGTCCAATTTCTCATCTAGAGTATCTCGTCAAGTGTGAAATGATAGACTGAGACTAAATTGGCAACTTTTTTGCAAATATTATTTTGGCCAAACGCGTAAGGCATAAATTCTGCAAAATTGTCACTTGTGGTCATTTTTATGTTATCTCAATTGTTGCCCCCAGATTGTACAAAAATGCCAAATCAGATATCCAGTTTAACTACTCTGCATCTAGCGTGTCTATTCATGTGTAAAATAATTGTCTGGGACTCACTGTTTAGTGGTAGGACACAAACAAGTTGTTAGGAACATTTCTTCGTAAAATTGTTTTTTTCTTTTATTTTATCTATTTTTCTGTCACCTATGAGCTCCAAAGTGTCCAATTTATCATCTAGAGTATCTCGTCAAGTGTGAAATGATAGACTGAGACTAAATTGGCAACTTTTTTGCAAATATTATTTTAGCCAAACGCGTAAGGCATAAATTCTGCAAAATTGTCACTTGTGGTCATTTTTATGTTATCTCAATTGTTGCCCCCAGATTGTACAAAAATGCCAAATCAGATATCAGTTTAACTACTCTGCATCTAGCGTGTCTATTCATGTGTAAAAATAATTGTCTGGGACTCACTGTTTAGTGGTAGGACACAAACAAGTTGTTAGGAACATTTCTTCGTAAAATTTGTTTTTCACTTTTATCTTATCTATTTTTCTGTCACCTATGAGCTCCAAAGTGTCCAATTTCTCATCTAGAGTATCTCGTCAAGTGTGAAATGATAGACTGAGACTAAATTGGCAACTTTTTTGCAAATATTATTTTGGCCAAACGCGAAAGGCATAAATTCTGCAAAATTGTCACTTGTGGTCATTTTTATGTTATCTCAATTGTTGCCCCCAGATTGTACAAAAATGCCAAATCAGATATCCAGTTTAACTACTCTGCATCTAGCGTGTCTATTCATGTGTAAAATAATTGTCTGGGACTCAATGTTTAGTGGTAGGACACAAACAAGTTGTTAGGAACAATTCTTCGTAAAATTTGTTTTTCACTTTTATCTTATCTATTTTTTTTGTCACCAACGAGCTCCAAAGTGTCCAATTTCTCATCTAGAGTATCTCGTCAAGTGTGAAATGATAGACTGAGACTAAATTGGCAACTTTTTTGCAAATATTATTTTGGCCAAACGCGTAAGGCATAAATTCTGCAAAATTGTCACTTGTGGTCATTTTTATGTTATCTCAATTGTTGCCCCCAGATTGTACAAAAATGCCAAATCAGATATCCAGTAAAATAATTGTCTGGGATTTACTGTTTAGTGGTAGGACACAAACAAGTTGTTAGGAACATTTCTTCGTAAAATGTGTTTTTCACTTTTATCTTATCTATTTTTCTGTCACCAACGAGCTCCAAAGTGTCCAATTTCTCATCTAGAGTATCTCGTCAAGTGTGAAATGATAGACTGAGACTAAATTGGCAACTTTTTTGCAAATATTTTTTGGCCAAACGCGTAAGGCATAAATTCTGCAAAATTGTCACTTGTGGTCATTTTTATGTTATCTCAATTGTTGCCCCCAGATTGTACAAAAATGCCAAATCAGACATCCAGTTTAACTACTCTGCATCTAGCGTGTCTATTCATGTGTAAAATAATTGTCTGGGACTCACTGTTTAGTGGTAGGACACAAACAAGTTGTTAGGAACATTTCTTCGTAAAATTTGTTTTTCACTTTTATCTTATCTATTTTTCTGTCACCTATGTGCTCCAAAGTGTCCAATTTCTCATCTAGAGTATCTCGTCAAGTGTGAAATGATAGACTGAGACTAAATTGGCAACTTTTTTGCAAATATTATTTTGGCCAAACGCGAAAGGCATAAATTCTGCAAAATTGTCACTTGTGGTCATTTTTATGTTATCTCAATTGTTGCCCCCAGATTGTATAAAAATGCCAAATCAGATATGTAGTTTAACTACTCTGCATCTAGCGTGTCTATTCATGTGTAAAATAATTGTCTGGGACTCAATGTTTAGTGGTAGGACACAAACAAGTTGTTAGGAACAATACTTCGTT
>CAJHNH020004080.1:39000-48764 GCA_905116865.2 Candidula unifasciata | reverse complement strand
CACAGAAAGCATTGATGACGTAAATGCCCATAACTACTATAATAAATAACATCCGCTTGTATTCGTGACAGTCATCAGCATCATCACGCGCACAATCGACAGGCGTGATCGGTCATAGTTTCACTATCTGACCCCAGTCATGTACATTGGATCAAGTCTGTGTGCTTGTTTCATTATATCCTGTCGTCAGGCGTTCTAAGTTTTTCTCTCTGTGTCTGCCCTCTGGATGTTTCTATGTATCCGTGTCTATACGCGTGCGAGTGAATATGTAAGTGTGTGTATATATATGACTATATTTTACTTAGTTCGCTCCCTGGCGGGCCAGGACTTTTTTCAAAAAAGACCTTGACTCCCAGGTCGACCAAGCCTTGAGTGGGTACCGGGTGCAGTCCCGGGAAGTAAAGGCGACATCACTAATCTTGTGCCGATTGGTCTATGAAAATAAAGGTCTAGTCCTATATGCCCTACACGCCTAAAGGCGTGGAAATGGGTCCTATATGTAACTTAGTGCTGGAATTAGATACAAGATAACTAAGGTACAGCTTAGCATCTCGCAATCTTTAGGAATCGAAAAACTTTAATTTTTTCCCAGCTGCAGGTTCCTGTTAATTAATTTTTAATCCAATTTCATTTTAATCAATAATTTTACATTTGAGAAATGGGGAGAAATATTTTGGGGTTATAACTAGGGTTGTACCTAATATTTGCTTCGTATTCGCTTCTGGGCCGAATAGTGGACCTAATAACTATTCGGTATTCGGCCGAATAGTTACGGTCGGGCCGAGTACGAATAGTCGTTACCTTACACCCGTTTCTGGACTGGTGGAAAATAAAAAAATCAAGATTTCTCACCTTGGTCCATACTGTCAAACGTTATCTTTGTGCACCACCTATGAGCGTACCAAATGAACGTCTGTTTAGTACAGCTGGAAATACCTTCAGTGTAACAAGAAGCTGCCTTAATGCTGACAACATGGAACAATTTTTTTTTTTTTTTTTTTTGTTTAAAGCCAATTCCGCTTTCATGGATTAACTAAGATGTCAGTGACAATTTACAAGTTTGGTTACTTGTTATGAAACTAAGAATATTTTCATTCCTAGGTATTAGTTACCACAGACTGACTGACTGAAGGATGCAAAACATGAAATGTTTTTAAATGTTTACTATTCTGTACTACATTTTGTGAAGTAAAAATTTCAGCGTACATTTGACATTATGGATGTTTTATTTATTTAATTTTTTAGATCTATTGTATACACGAAAGTGGAAGAATTGGCATCAGTTTGAATAGTGGAAAGACAGAAGTAATGGCGATATCAAAGAAAATTATTATTCCTAAATGTGTAATAAAAGTAACTGGTTTTATTTTGGGACAAGTACATAAATTTAAGTATTTGGGCACATGGATAACATCAGATGGAAGATGCATTACTGAAATAAGAAACAGAATAGGACAGGTAAAAACTGCATTTTATAAAATGAAGAACATTTTATGCAATATATCATTGTCATTGAAGTTTAGAAAAAGAATTCTTGCTTGCTACATAATCCAGTTTTAACACATGGCTGTAAGTCCTGGACAATCGGTAGTCAGGCCAAACCATTTCTTGAGGCCTCAGAGATGTGGTTTTACAGAACAATGCTTAAAATACATTGGACAGCCAAAAACAAAGAAACAAAGCGGTTTTGGTAGAGGCGGGAGCCCGAAGACAACTACTCAAAGACATCAGAAGGAGACAGTCATAATTTTTTGTCCATGTTATAAGATGAGGGAAAATGGAACATGTGGTGACCGCTGGAAAGATATGTGGCATATTTGTGACAGGTATTGACATCATTGGTAGCCACAGAGGGAAGAGCTATCCTTATATGTATACAGACCCCAAAGAAACTTATGTGTACTATTTTCTCAAGTCACTGACTCAGAAGAATGAATATGTCAAAGTTAGATAAACATTGACCTTACATCAGTGGAATGACTATTGACTTGTAACAATAGGACATCTTAGATTTAAATAACTAAAAGGTTGACACAACCACGTGGACATCCCATACCTGATAGAGATACTTGACTACAGACTTAGGCAACGAACTTGGACGTCTGTTGTCAGGAAGTATCCTTCCTAAGGAGGGGCGGATGTCAGAGGCCAGTTCGGCTACGGGTTGAACAGAGTTGATGATAGTGAATCATCACGTAGGAACGAGTTGACCTTCAGTAAAACTGAAAGTATGAGAGCGGGCAGCTTGACGCGGAATAAACTGGGTCCAGTTAACGGGTCAAGCCCAGTTCACACAGCTGACACGGACTACCACCGCGTGTCGGGTGATGAAACAAAAAGCTTGATCAGAGCTGACTCAGGGGAGAGTTGTGTCGTGACACTGGACTGGAGCAGACGTAGCGTTTTGACTAGGTAAAAGTACATTATGTTAGTGTCGGCTAGTTGAATAGGATTTGTGTTTAGTATCTTTGATAGTCTGTGTTTCCATTTAATGTTTCGACGCGATAGTGTAGAGTTAATGTTCTTTGTATAGTATTTGTTAAGCAGCTAGTGAATGTGTGACACGCATTGTTAATGGCGTTATCACTGCCCAGTCACGCTTAGGCCATACACCTTACGTGTGAACTGAGTCCTGTGTGGCAATAAACTGCGGCTAAGTTAGCACTGATAAACTGTCAGCTAGGAGTCGTGTTCTTTGAGATCCATGGGAACGACTTGAGTTGACCAGTGAATGTAAAAGCTGCTCAACGCCAATGTCACAGACCTATGGGTGACCTTGCTGGTCCGTGGCTCGTAACTGGGCCTATGACAGACAAACTAACCTTTGACACACACTGAACCCGAACGCACACAGAGCACACACGACAATCTTTATTGCAAGTACAGGTAATACAATAGACAGCTGACTTCCCGCTGTGTGGCCACCTATTGCCTGGACCTCTGGCCGAACGGGCTTTACAATCGCCTCGTTCCCCAGTACGTTCTACAGGCAATCTCCTGGTGCACAAACCACAGCAAGGCGAGATACGTTCTATCTCCACGCTGACCTACCAGATGTCACCACCTCTGTCTAGTGCATGATCAGTGTGACAAGGCTAGACATTCTCTCATTGAACATATACCTAAACGATTTAACTGGTCAGAAGTAACTGGAACCTATTTACCGCTTATGACACAACACAATACCTTGTACCAGTTAAATACACAGCACAAAACCTATCCTATTCTAACAGAACACTGTAAATACTCTATGCAGTCACCAAAGAAATATCCTAACTCTTATATACTATCACTGTCTCGCTAACACGTCTGCTCCGTCTGTCCG
This sequence comes from Candidula unifasciata, assembly GCA_905116865.2. Classification (NCBI taxonomy): domain Eukaryota; kingdom Metazoa; phylum Mollusca; class Gastropoda; order Stylommatophora; family Geomitridae; genus Candidula; species Candidula unifasciata. Next base: position 45,439 of record CAJHNH020004080.1, on the reverse strand, counting down.
TTGTCCATCGAATTTCCCGTGTTCCTTTCCCCTCGTGTCTTTTGACCCGTTAACCAGCTCAGTCCCCAAAGGGGTAATCGTGTTGCGAACTTGTCTGCAAAAGAGTTCACTCGTTCTTGTCGTGGCCAAGCGGTTTCTCCTGAGCGCTAGTTTCACCGTGCAATAACAGCACACACTTGACCAGTCACGGCCCTGACCTTTGTGACAACCCTGGGGTGTCACCTGAACACGCACACCCTACGGTGTGGTCCATTCCGCCACTGACTGTATTCATAGGGTTGTGACAGCCAACGTTTCGGATTAGAACTGCCAGCGTAGTTGAAGTGTCTATAGCTGTATTGTACATTAAAGATTATGTTTGTGCTCAGCAGGTGATTGTCTTGAGTGTGTCCAGTGTAGTGAAGTCTGTTAGCTGGCCTACCTAGCGAGCCATAGAAAATAATTATTATAAATGAGGTCGCTGACACTGACAATAATCTGAGTGAACATAGCCTGCCTGCTAACTTCTTTTGTCTCGACAGTTTGAGAGCTTTGTACATGGGAGACGATGACTTTGAGTTTGCGCCTCCAGAAATGGGACGACTTGAGAATCTTTAAATTCTGGTACTCCGAGATAATTATCTGGTTGCCTTGCCAAAAGAAATTGGTGAGCTGACTCGACTCCAGGAGCTTCACATTCAAGGCAACAGATTGACTGTTCTACCTCCTGAAATGGAAAATCTGGATTTAGTCGGGACCAAGCAGATTTTTAAGGCGGATGGTAATCCGTGGGTGGCACCTATTGCAGATCAGTTTCAAGTGGGCATCTCACACGTGTTTGACTACATTCGTTCAGATACATACAAATTCTTGTATTGCCGCTACATCGCTGCAAGTGCTGCGCCACCACCAAAAACCAAAGACAAGACTATGACAAGTCTATGACAAGTCTATGACAAGTCTATGACAAGTCTATGACAAGTCTAAAAAGATCAGTCGAATTAAGAAGTAGCCATTTAAATATGCACATTTCAAATAATACCTGATCTTATCTCAGTTATTTAATATGATATTACCGTCTTATTCTACTCCTTGCTTTTTAGTAAAGCTTTTCATTTGTTAGAATTGCAACAAATGGCATAATTATTTTTCAAAGAGCATTTGGTTGAATGGTGAGGTTATCAGTCTCACATCATAAGACATGCATTTGGATTCCTGATAAACTAATGAATTTATAGTATTTAAGATAGGTTTTTTAAATACATCTTTATTGCCTACCCAAAAGCATGTCGTAAGGACTAATTGGGAGTTTCCTTCGAAGCCTGAGTGCATCTGCCTGAGAGGCAAGGAACCAGCAGTCTGCATACAAATGAGTCAGATCTGTAAAACGAATGCACACGCAACACTCAGCTTCTGGAACAGGACAGCAGTCCAAAAGTGGATGAACAACCGAAACTTTCCACCAGAGTTTACAGCTGGTGAACGCGAAGAAGAATTTCTATGTTTTTCTTTTGCAAATGTGTGCTTTATTATTTCTCCCCCACCCCCACCCCCCCCCCCCCCCCCCCCCACACACACAAAAAGAATTTACGGAAAATTGTTCCATTAGCGGTACATTTAAAGGCTTATAACTTTTAGCGTTTCCTTAGATTGGCTGATGTCATTTAAAAGGTGGTTTGTGTCATTTAAAAGGAGGCTGATGTAATTTAAAAAGTGGTTGGTGTAATTTAAAAAGTGGTTGGTGTAATTTAAAAAGTGGTTGGTGTAATTTAAAAAGTGGTTGGTGTAATTTAAAAAGTGGTTGGTGTAATTTAAAAAGTGGTTGGTGTAATTTAAAATGTGGTTGGTGTAATTTAAAATGTGGTTGGTGTAATTTAAAATGTGGTTGGTGTAATTTAAAACGTTGGGATTCTTTTTCTCTTTCGCGTTCACCGACTGTAAACTCCTGGGAAGTTCTGGTTGTTCGTCCACTTCTGGACTCTAGTCCTGTTTCAGAACCTGAGCCTGCACATCCGTTTTACAGTTCTGAATCATGTGTATGCAGACTGATGGACCCTTGCCCCTCAGACATACGCTCTCTGACTTCTTAGGAAGCTCCCAGTGAGTCAACTCTTAGGAGATGGTAATATGTAGGCAGTGAGTCTATTTGAGTTTTCCCCACTATGGGACCGCAAAAGCCACACAGGGAAGCTTGGGGCTTGTTATCTATCTGCTGATGAGCTGCAAGCACCACGATCACGGGTCACAGGTCACAGGTCAAGCTTTGAATATTCCTTTATGAGTAGCTTTATCAAACGCACCTGACCCTCATGAAAATTGCATGGCAACACGAATACACAGACTCTGCAGGAACACAAACAAGTCTTTGAGTCTGAGGATTTATAGGGTGGAATGGGTAGTATATGGATTCTATATCTTCTTTCTACCCCACCAGGACATCACACAAGGATAAACATCCGATGACACAAAGTGCCACCGTGTGGACGAGGATCACCCGTGGAGAGATCACAGAAACGCGTTTAGCTATTAGACCATATTTATGGCCGGGCTATATTGCGGCCCCTGGCAAGAGCCAGGGTGGGGCTTCGGATAATGTAAAACCTCATCCCACAATGGGATGACTAGATTTACAGGACATGGATTGTGCAGGTTAGGGACAAAGTAAATGTTTTCAAATTTTGTGTACATGTTTGTGTGCCGGATCTGCTCTCGCAAAACCGACTCTGTCTGCTGATGACTCAAGAACCATATATAGGACTACAAACCAACAGATAAAGACTGCCTTCCCCACCGCCCCCTTTTTTCCCCTCCTTTTTTTCTTTCTTCTTTTAGCTTGTGAGTTATTGGTTTTTCTTGCCTCTGGGCCACTAATTTCCTTCTTGTTCTGTTTGATTAAGAAGGGAAGTAATTATTTTCATATAACTAGAATTGTTTGTTTAGATTATTCCCCTCATATAAAATAAAAATATAGAAATTGCACGTGCAATAAAATAAGGCACAGCAAATACTGACTTTGAGTGGGGTTACCATCTTTGTCGTGGAGCATGCGCCTGTTGTTGGCACTGAAAGATCAGTCAGACTGTCTGGCTATGCTATTGTTGCAGATTTCCGGCTTTGTTAATACCCTTAGTGAGTTGCGTTTTTTTTTTTTTTTCCAGTTTTACAGGGCACTTTTCTTCTTCTTCTTCTTCTTCTTCTTCTTCTTCTTCTTCTTCTTCTTCTTCTTCTTCTTCTTCTTCTTCTTCTTCTTCTTCTTCTTCTTCTTCGCGTTCACCAGCTGTACACTCTGGCGGAAAGTTCTGGTTGCTCGTCCACTACTGAACCTCAGTCCTGCTCCAGAACCTGAGTGTTGCCAGTGCATCAGTTTTACAGATATTATTCTCTTGAATACAGACTGTTGGTTCCTTGCCTCTCCGGTAGATGCACTCCGACTTCAAAGGAAGCTCTCCAAATAGTCGACTCTTACGACATGCTTTTGGGGAGGCAGTTGGTCTATTCTTATTTTCCCCCACAATGGGGCCCCGGAACTCACACGGGAAACATGGCACTTTTCAGTTCAGTAGTTTATCATTGCCTGAGAAAATTCGCCTCTTGATTCCACTGTCAAATCAACGAGAAGCGATCTGCTGCCAAATCAACAACAGCTGGAATCAAACCTGGTATCTCAAATTTCAGACGCTGACTTAGAGAGAAAAGTATAATCGGAGGATTCTAGGAGCACTGCGGCCACGTCGCTACTAAGAGTGCGAGTAAAGTTTGGCATAGTCAGGCACGAGAGGCACACCACGTACACGAGATGTCTTGTCAACAAGCATTGTACAAGCACCTTTAACCATTGATTATTAATCTGAGGAAGAATCTGAGCACCATTGGACGTGTCTGGAGTGCCATAAAGGATAATCTAACTAATAACACATGACTGACTCAACAATAATCTACAGGATGGGGCTTCCGCATCTGGAACAGAGGTTTGCTATAAACCATTGAAGTGACTCAATGAGGTGATCAAGTCATCACAAGTACAGTGGTTGATTATTGTCATTGAATGTTCCTGCACTTCACAAAATTAAGAAATACAAATCGTCATGCCATGTGGGCAATATGTCCGATCCCTGTGTGAGTTTCGGGGCTCCCATTGGGGTTAGGGAAGGGTGGGGGACAAGACTAGTCCCATTGTCTCCCCCACATGCATGTCTCAAGAGTAGTCTATACAAGGGTTTTCTTCCAAGTCAGCGTGCGTCTGCCTGAGAGGCATCGAACCAACAGTATGCGTACAAACAAGCCAGATCTGTAAAACGGATGTGTACGCAAAACTCAAGTAATAGACACTGGAAGAAGACTAAAATACAGAAGTAGGCGACCAATTACAGAACCTTCCGCCCGAGTTTACAGCAGGTGGGCGCGAAGCAGAAGAAGAATATTTCTGAGCTGTTGTTGCCAGGTCAGTTTTCATGGCCATGGAATTTGAGAAAACCTACTAATTATTAAAAAGCTTAAATAATTATTGCATATATTCATTTTGGTAATCGGCGGCACCTGGGTGCTCATGATCTCTGACTCTCGCGACAACGAGCTAGGGCGTAGCCTTTGTTGCTCAAGCGTGGTTGTGGATGTGACAGGCTTCATAGAATAGGAAGTATATGGTGTTATGATTGGCACCTTTCTGTCTTTCCAGACGATGGTCTGTTGTGTTATGCAATTGCTTCGTTGTCTGATTTATGTGCCGATGAAGCTTTTTAGTCGCAACGTTCGTATTGTTATCCGTGACTGATTCAGTTGGGTAGCTGACTTGTTCTAGTTTTCCTTTAAATAGATGTTTCCTTCTTTTCATTAACTGTAATGATACTATCTGTGTATCATCTAAGAGAGGGTGTTGTATCATCTAAGAGAGGATGTTGCAGCATCTAAGAGAGTATGTTGCAGCACCTAAGAGAAGATATTGCAGCATGTAAGAAAGGATTTTGCAGCATCTAAGAAAAGATGTTGCAGCACATAAGAGAAGATGTTGCAGCATCTAAGAGAAGATGTTGCAGAATTTAAGAGAGGATGTTGCAGCATCTAAGAGAGGATGTTGCAACATCTAAGAGAGGATATTGCAGCATTCAAGAGAGGATGTTCCAGCAACTGCGAAGATGCCCCTGTTCAATCAAACTCATTTTAAACGAAGAAAACGAAGAAGGAGAGTAACGACGTGTTGAACACTTACATTCTACCCAACAGCGCTCTCGCCTCGCGAAGATTAAAATGAGAACTGAAAGAGTGGTAAACATAAAACGATTTTGGGATTTTCCCATGGCAGGCGATGGCTGTGTGCAGGCAGGTTGGTCTGCTGCCTGTAGCGCGGCTATGTGACCGACTAGACCCGGTTGTTTACAGCAAACAATGGCTGCAAATATCTATGTTTTTATTGTTGTACATTTAACCTTTCATTTACTCAAAGGTTAAGTAGCTGTACTAAGATTAATGCGATGTTGTGTGGATTTGTGTGAAGGTTAGGTTGTGACCCTGTTCGCCGCACTGATGTTGACGTCATCGTATGTAGAAGATGTCGCAAACAGTTGTTTGTAAAACCGGCCCTGTCATGGTTGGTTGCTTTCGTGAACTTTATGCGTGTAAAGACAAGCAAGAAGCCGCGATGAAGAAGGAGAAGAAGAAGAAGCAGAAGAAGAAGAAGAAGAAGAAGAAGAAGAAGAAGAAGAAGAAGAAGAAGAAGAAGAAGAAGAAGAAGAAGAAGAAGAAGAAGAAGAAAAAAAAAAGAAGATCCCCGTTTAGATTGTAGATGCATTTTATAGTTAAAAGTTATCCTTTACAGAACGTTGCAGAACCAGCCCTAGCATTGTTTGACTGTTGTGGGTTTTTTAAAGGCAAATTTACCTCCAGTAGTTTGCCATTTCTTTCTGGACTGGCTGCTTCTTGATAATACTGTCAAAACCAACGGAAGGCGCTAGGCCCGCAGCTGGGATTGAACCTGGCACCCCGGCATTATAAAGCGCGTTTGCAACGTCTAAACCACAGACGCCGATATTTTATGTTTTTATGAATTTATGGTAGACAAGAATACACTTAATGGTAATGGTAATGGTAATGGTAACTGTAATGGTAATTGTAATGGTAATTGTAATGGTAATGGTAATTGTAATTGTAATGGTAATGTAAGTTTCAGCTTCATAGCAAACAGGTCACCCCATAGTTGCTCCGCTACTGTGCCAACGAAACACACACAAAATGTTCGTCACAGTCCCTTGTGGAAAGATTGACAAGACTGCTGTTTCAGCGTATGCACTAGCATACACACGCATTAAAAGCATACGGTAGTCATCAGAAGTGCTAACACAAACAGTCCGACATTAAAAATGCAGTTCATCATCAACGGTAGCAGAAGTCACCAACAAATCAGCAGTTGCACACGCGATCAATTTTAACAATATAAAAACCAACATTGCGACGATAGGCCACGCGC
>CAJHNH020004080.1:31500-34000 GCA_905116865.2 Candidula unifasciata | reverse complement strand
AATTATAATAATAATAATAATAATAAAAAGAAGAAGAAGATGATGATGAGGTTCCCCGACAACCATCTTGTACTAATGCACTTTATAATAGGGCCGTCAACATAAATACAATATAGGAGGAGGGTGTTCAAGAGGAGGGAGGGGGGGGGGGGGATGCTCTGTTAGCATACGCATGTTTTAAATACTTTTTAAAAAAATGCCGAATGCCGAACAAATACAACATGTTTGAAAAAATATAAAATAAATACACATCTTTGAAAGAGAACATGTACACAGTTGTGAGCACTCGTTAGTCCTTTTACAGGGTTAGGGAGGGTGGGTGGCCTCAACAGGTTCGAGCCTCTAGCTTCCAGCGTCACTGCCCTATGAACTATGACCCGTCGTCTCCCGACAGCACCTTCCCATTATCCGGAACAATGTCCAGTTCCATTAATTTGGTTACTAGGGCCGCCAATGGTTTTTTTCCCCGCTTCTTCTTGAGTGTCTCGTTGCCATGCAGGAACTCCCTTTAGCCGAGGTGACCACGGTATGCGCGGCTCCTTCTCGACAGAGTGACAAGTTGTGCCAGCACGGTTACTAGTCTCGGATCAGGTCAGTGTTCCTCTCCACCAATGACATGTGTTAAACCGTCTAAGTACGGATCTCGTTGACCTACATTTGCTCTTTTCACATCAAACTGACCAGCTGTCACTGAGATATACAGTCATACAGCGTAGACCTCGTCTATCTCGAAAGTGGCGTCTTTCTGTTGAGAAGAACATTTTTTGTCCTTGCTTGAAATTTTATCTGGATAAGAGGAATTTCTAACAAGAAGAACAATTTCCCGGGTTCCCGATGAGTTCTCCTTATCAGGTCTGCACTGTGTCTTCTCAAAATATGCTCAGAAGTGTGGCTGTTGATGTCACATCTCTATGATCAGTCTGTGATCATTCTTTTTTTTTTTTTTTTAAGTATCCAGAAGCAATGAGTTGTTAACCCTTAGGCTCGGTATTATGGATATCGCAACCCTTCGGCCTTGATTCCATGATAAATACCGTAAATCTGGGAGAAATGTGGCTTTTCTGCCTACCCCCGGGCGTGAACCCGGACCACAGGGAGTTCGTCACCCGGTCACCACGCAGTCCGGTTTAGCCAACTACGCAAGCGAGCCGGGCGTAATAATTCTTTAAAAGAACTCGTTCATTTGTCTTTGAATCTGTGATACATTTTTAAAATTCTGAAGTTGCATTACATTACATATTTGTAATAAACACACAAACACATACATATATATACATACAAACATCCCACCCACACAAACATCTCACATTGCTGACGTTAGAGGCGATACTTCATTCTGGGCACAATGTAATCTGAGAAATAAACCAAAAAATGTGTGGCTGGGGGTGGGGTTTGGGGGGGGGGCGGGGGGTGTGACTGCTCCCGCGAAGAACGACTCATTTTGGGAACAGTATACATGAACTTTGACATAAGTACATTATGACCTTTGACATGCACCTTCACAGCCCTTGGGGATTGTCAAAGGGAAGAAAAAAACAGGCCCGTGCGTGGGAGTCGCCCATCTCAATAACATCAAACACGGCTCCAACAAAAAGCGACTCTTGAAACTGAATATTTATCTTCGTGTGTGCATGTGTGTGGGTTTACATGTGTGTGCGTGTGTGTGTGTATGTGTGTGTGTGCGTGTGCATGCTGATATTTGATTTACGACCTACAGTGAAAAACATCGCGCACAAATACAAATCATATTTTCAGTTGACTTTCGATCAAGCCTAGTGACGTCACAACAGGTGTTGTGTTGTCAATGAATGACGCGAACATAAAGGTTCTTAAACACAACATTACTGCGTGACAGGGCGGCTGTGATCTCAGGCATCTTGGCCACGCAAAAGATGGCCACTCCCCGCAGCCACGTATCGATGTTCATTTTTATTTTATTTTCATAAACATAACATATTTCTCTCTAATGTCCTACGGGAAATCCCCCAAACCGTTTGTTTCTGTTTTGTTTGTTAATATCATTGTTTTTCTTTATAAGTTTTAGCGCAATCAGTAGGAGACTCGCTTTCAAATCTAGCTGCGACTCGCTGCAGCCCGCGGTCGGTGTTCGAAACCGGGCTGTTCCTAGGGTTCACCCTGCCTCTAGGTAATGGGTACCAGAGTTAACACTCTGGGGCAAATGGAGGAACGTCGCTGTAGCTACGGAGTTGCGTGCGAAACGGCGACACAGGCGGACAGTTTCTTATCAGCTGTCCGTACTGGTGGCAGAGCACTTATGGTTTATAACCGTGTGCAATGACGCTGGTTCACATCTCCGGACTTTACCTTTTTTTAAAAAAAGAAATAAAATACTTCTCTTTTTAAGTTTATTTTTATAAATGTTTATTATATATATATATATATATATCGATATATATATATATATATATATAGATATATATATATATATATATATATATATATATTTCTTTTGCAGTATAGTATCGTCTGACATCGCCAT
>CAJHNH020004080.1:17500-24628 GCA_905116865.2 Candidula unifasciata | reverse complement strand
TAGTAGTATTTGCTGAATTGCAAACAAATTCAGTGGTATCTAGCAATTCAAATGCCTGAAAACTCGAACAATTTAGAATCCGAAAGAAATTTGCAAGTAAATTTTGCCTCGGAACTCGAACGCCGCATTGAAAACCGAACGCCTGTCACTTGTCGATCACGTGACTGAGCTGACAACGAAAGAGTGTTAGCCACCAGCAGTGGAGAGAAGAAGTTGCAGAAGAATTGTCTTCCGGGCAGGAAGTGAGAGAAGCTGGAAGGATTAGTACTGCTGAAATCCAAGATCTTTTTGACCATGTGGTGGAAAACCCAAGAAGTTGTTGAGAGGCAGCACCCTGAGAGAGCACCCTGAGAGACCACTCTGAGAGAGCACCATGAGAGAGCACCCTGAGAGAGCACCCTGAGAGAGCCCTAGTTAACAGATGTGTTCACTTATTTAGTTATAACATATTCGAACATTTTAGACAAATGGAAAACTTTGGAATACTGAATGTCAACAAATACTAATGACCCTAAACCCTCTAGAAGTGGAGAACGACTATGATATAAAACACCAATAAGGATCCTTAAAGGTGACTTACTTTCCAAACAAAACACTCCCTATACCCCTTCCTCCTCCTACGTCTGTGTGCTACGTCACCATTTTGATCAGGTAAGTAAATACAATGTTTTTGCAACTTTTTTATTAATTGATGTTTGTTCCAACAAATACAGTCTCTTTTTGCTTCTCCGCATTCACCTGCTGTGAACTCCGGCGGAAAGTTCTGGGTGTTCATCCACCTCTGGACTTTAGTCTTGCTCCAGAACCCGAGTGTCAGGTGCACATCAGTTTCACCGATCTGGCTTATCTGTATGCAGACCTGTGGCTCCTGGCATCTCAGGCAAACGCACTCCAGCTTCGAAGGATGACGCGAATTAGTTGACTCCTACGACATGCTTGTTGGGAAGGCAGTGGGTCTATTCTTGTTTTCAGGGCCCAGAAACCAACTTTTTTTTTTTTTCAATTAGTTGCCTATCCTTTACAGAACGTTGCAGAACCACCCCAACACTTTCTGGCTGTTGTGGTTTTTCTAGGCAAATTTATGTCAAGTAGTTTGCTATTGCTTCTGGACGGTGGGCTCTTGGTACCACGGTCGAAACCATCGCAAGGCAAACCATCAGAGAAAAGGAATGAAGTTCTGCAGTTCCTGTAGGGGCATATCGGTTACACCGATGCAATCATCGATATACCTCCTGTAGAGCTCGGGGAGCCTACCGGTATATGCATGACGTATCTGGTGCTCGAGGTGATCCATGAAGAGGCAGGCATAGCTGGGTCCCATCTTGGTCACATAGCGACACCGCTAATCTGGTTGAAATAATGGCCATTCAACTCGAATGAGTTTAGAGTGGGCACCAGCTCCGCCAGACGAATCAAAGGGTCAGTGGCTATGACAGGACTGACTCTCTGATCTAGAAAGAACCGCAAAGCGTTGAGGCTATCCGAATGTGGAATAGAGGTGTAGAGGGAGGTAACATCTAAGGTGAAGATGTGGTACATGGAAGAAGAGGTGAACCGGATAGATTGCTCATTTGTACGCATACTGTTGCTTCCTCTCGTGCAGATGCGCTCTCATTTCACAGGAAAAACCCCCGATTAACTGCATTTTAAAACATGCTTTTTTGCGGTGGAGAGGCGTGTCAGGGAAATGAGTGAATTTAAGTAACTGCTCTCGGGAAATTCCCATAAGTGCTTGCTCCCCCCCCCCCCCACCCATCGTCAGTAGCAAGGTCTCCCCCCACACTGATGCTACTCGACGTAGTCTGATTAAAAGTTCACCTGGGTTTTCCCATGCAACCTCCTGCCGTGAACACCAGACGCCTTCCTCACAACATGCTGGCGCGTCATAACTGTAACGACACGGTTCTCCAGATTCCCAAATACAGGTCGCATGCACCCAACTCTTCCATCTCTGCCTGGGTAGTCATGCGAGACGTAGAAACTGCCTGTTCACAGGATGCTCCAGAGCGTGCCCAAATGGCTTCCTGTCTGAGATTGTTGGCTTCTCAATGTATATATGTATGGAGTTTATATATATATGTGTGTGTGTGTGTGTGTGTGTGCGCGCGTATGTGTCTGTGTGTTAACGTAAGTTGAAAGTGATACCTATCTAGTAGCTAGGCGTGATTAATTCGTATGCGTAAGCCTTAGCAGGTAACGATAACAATGGAGAGGGTATCACGTAACATGTTCGTCATCGTTGAGGAGTATGAGTGTGCAGCTAGCATTGCAATACTAGTAACTGGCAGCTTTCACGAGTTACTGTTCTGTATAAGTGGAGTAAGCATGGAGAGAGCAATCTTGTCGCTGTGTTTGAGGTGAATCGAGTGGTGCATTTGTAATAAACAACAATAGTAAATAGTCGAATACTGCATTTTTCCTTGGCGAGGAAAAGTGTCAGCAGCGATTACATCCGTTACACGGAATCCTCGCCACAGATACTGTCGGTTACATCGTATGGGGACATTCTGTGTTCCTTGGAACAATGTCGGTTATATCGAATGGGGACATTCTGCTTTCCTGGGGGCACTGTCGAAAGAAAATTAGTAACCACGGAAATGAGATGTCTGAGAAGGGCTGTAGGAGTGACCATAAGAGATAAGATCAGGAATGAGATCATAAGAGAACAAGTCGGCACAGAACCAATTCTGGATTACATACAAAGACAGCAAGTGAAATGGTTTGCCCACTTAGAGAGAATGCCTTGTGACACCATACCATACAAAGCATACATGGAAAGAGAAGAAGGACGTAGAGCACGAGGTAGACCAAGAACATATGTAAGGATAACATCAGAGAAACTCTACAACAGCACGATGTGCCTATGGTCGAGGCAGCCAGAAGAGCTAGAAACAGAACCTTATATCTCCCTCGACACCCACAGCGGTAAAAGAGGAAGTCAAGAAGAAGAAGAAGAAGAAGACTGTCGGTTACATCGTATGGGGACATTATGTGTTCCTTGTAACAATGTCGATTACATCGTATGGGAACATTCTGTGTTCCTTGGAACACTGTCGGTTATATCGAATGGGGACATTCTGTGTTCCTGGGAACACTGTCGGTTACATCGTATGGGGACATTCGGTGTTCCTTGGAACACTGTCGGTTATATCTAATGGGGACATTCTGTGTTCCTGGGGACACTGTCGGTTGCATCGTACGGGGACATTCGATGTTCCTGGGGGCACTGTTGGTTATATCTAATGGGGACATTCGATGTTCCTGGGGGCACTGTTGGTTATATCTAATGGGGACATTCGATGTTCCTGGGGGCACTGTTAGTTATATCTAATGGGGACATTCGATGTTCCTGGGGACACTGTCGGTTGCATCGTACGGGGACATTCGATGTTCCTGGGGGCACTGTCGGTTGCATCGTACGGGGACATTCGGTGTTCCTGGGGGCACTGTTGGTTATATCGAATTGGGACATTCTGTGTTCCTAGGGGCACTGTCGGTTATATCAAATGGGGACATTCTGTGTTCCTGGGGGCACTGTCGGTTATATCAAATGGGGACATTCTGTGTTCCTGGGGGCACTGTCGGTTATATCAAATGGGGACATTCTGTGTTCCTGGGGGCACTGTCGGTTATATCAAATGGGGACATTCTGTGTTCCTGGGGGCACTGTCGGTTATATCAAATGGGGACATTCTGTGTTCCTGGGGGCACTGTCGGTTATATCAAATGGGGACATTCGGTGTTCCTGGGGGCACTGTCGGTTACATCGTATGGGGGCATTCTGTGTTTCTTGGAACACTGTCGGTTGCATCGAATAGGGACATTCTGTGTTCCTGGGGGCACTGTCGGTTATATCAAATGGGGACATTCTGTGTTCCTGGGGGCACTGTCGGTTATATCAAATGGGGACATTCTGTGTTCCTGGGGGCACTGTCGGTTATATCAAATGGGGACATTCGATGTTCCTGGGGACACTGTCGGTTGCATCGTACGGGGACATTCGATGTTCCTGGGGACACTGTCGGTTTCATCGTACGGGGACATTCGATGTTCCTGGGGGCACTGTCGGTTGCATCGTACGGGGACATTCGGTGTTCCTGGGGGCACTGTTGGTTATATCGAATTGGGACATTCTGTGTTCCTAGGGGCACTGTCGGTTATATCAAATGGGGGCATTCTGTGTTCCTGGGGGCACTGTCGGTTATATCAAATGGGGACATTCTGTGTTCCTGGGGGCACTGTCGGTTATATCAAATGGGGACATTCTGTGTTCCTGGAGGCACTGTCGGTTGCATCGTATGGGGACATTCTGTGTTCCTGGGGGCACTGTCGGTTATATCAAATGGGGACATTCTGTGTTCCTGGGGGCACTGTCGGTTATATCAAATGGGGACATTCGGTGTTCCTGGGGGCACTGTCGGTTACATCGTATGGGGGCCTTCTGTGTTTCTTGGGAATACTGTCGGTTACATCGAATAGGGACATTCTGTGTTCCTGCTGTCTTTAGAAACGTACATGGATGCCATTATATGTTACATTTAGAACCAAACACTAAAATGACGAATTGTTAGACACGGTCAACTGTACTGCTTAGCGTCATTACGCATTTTCGGTGCCGAGGATTTCCTGCACTTTTTCCAGAATTGTTGGTGGCACTCATGATGTTAAAGGATTTTTCCGAAACTAGTGAAATCATCAAAACATTACATTCTCCAGTATGTAAAACTAATATTCTTTTTGTGTGTGTGTGGAAAATAGACAGCAAGTAAGCTCAAAGATAAGCTGTGCATGCAGAAGTTTACTGCTCCTGTTGTGAAGAAATATTTTGAGGAAGGTAGTTAGCTTCAAGAAGTAATGATGGGGATAGATAGTTTGCCATCAACAAGTCTATTCTGCCTTAGTTTGTGGAATGGCTGCAACAACATTCAGTCATTTTTGTGAAAATATGAAACTGCAAGGTCTTCATCCCAAAACTTTTAACAACAAAGCAAATAAATTATATTCTAAGTTAGACGATCTGGTGGACATGGTTTTCTCTCAAACTGTGAAGTATGTTCTGGGGGCCATGGTTTTCTCTCAAACCGTGATGAATGTTCTGGAGGACATGGTTTTCTCTCAAACTGTGAAGTATGTTCTGGGGGACATGGTTTTCTCTTAATCTGTAAAGTATGTTCTATAGGACATGGTTTTCTCTCAAACTGTAAAGTATGTTCTGGGGGACATGGTTTTCTCTCAAACTGTGAAGTATGTTCTGGAGAACATGGTTTTCTCTCAAACCGTGATGAATGTTCTGGAGGACATGGTTTTCTCTCAAACCGTGATGAATGTTCTGGAGGACATGGTTTTCTCTTAATCTGTAAAGTATGTTCTGGAGAACATGGTTTTCTCTCAAACCGTGATGAATGTTCTGGAGAACATGGTTTTCTCTCAAACCGTGATGAATGTTCTGGAGAACATGGTTTTTTCTCAAACCGTGATGAATGTTCTGGAGGACATGGTTTTCTCTCAAACCGTGATGAATGTTCTGGAGGACATGGTTTTCTCTCAAACCGTGATGAATGTTCTGGAGGACATGGTTTTCTCTCAAACCGTGATGAATGTTCTGGAGGACATGGTTTTCTCTCAAACCGTGATGAATGTTCTGGAGGACATGGTTTTCTCTCAAACCGTGATGAATGTTCTGGAGGACATGGTTTTCTCTCAAACCGTGATGAATGTTCTGGAGGACATGGTTTTCTCTTAATCTGTAATGTATGTTCTGGAGGACATGGTTTTCTCTCAAACCGTGAAGTATGTTCTGGGGAACGTGGCTTTCTCTTAAACCATAAAGTATGTTCTGGGCGAAATGGTTTTCTCTCAAACCGTGAAGTATTTTCTATAGGACATGGTTTTCTCTCAAACCGTGAAGTATGTTTCGGGGGACATGGTTTTCTCTCAAACCATGAAGTATGTTCAGCAAGTCCATGCACAGCAGTCAGGCATCACTCTACGTGACAATGATGTAATGGATATTACTGTCAGCTTTGATGCCACTTGGCTGACGAGAGGCCACACATCCCACATTGGGGCTGACTAGAGGCCACACATCCCACATTGGGGCTGACTAGAGGCCACACATCCCACATTGGGGCTGAGTAGAAGCCACACATCCCACATTGGGGCTGAGTAGAGGTCACACATCCCACATTGGGGCTGTGTAGAAGCCACACATCCTACATTGGGGCTGACTGGAGGCCACACATCCTACATTGGGGCTGACTGGAGGCCACACATCCCACATTGGGGCTGAGTAGAGGCCACACATCCTACATTGGGGCTGAGTAGAGTCCACACATCCCACATTGGGGCTGAGTAGAGGCCACACATACTACATTGGGGCTGACTGGAGGCCACACATCCCACATTGTGGCTGACTAGAGGCCACACATCCTACATTGGGGCTGACTAGAGGCCACACATCCTACATTGAGGCTGACTAGAGGTCACACATCCTACATTGAGGCTGACTAGAGGCCACACATCCCACATTGGGACTGACTAGAGGCCACACAACCTACATTGGGGCTGACTAGAGGCCACACATTGGGGCTGACTGGAGGCCACACATCCTACATTGGGGCTAACTAGAGGCCACACATCCTACATTGGGGCTAACTAGAGGCCACACATCCTACAGTGGGGCTGACTAGAGGCCACACATCCTACAGTGGGGCTGACTAGAGGCCACACATCTTACATTGGGGCTGAGTAGAGGCCACACATCCTACATTGGGGCTGACTAGAGACCACACATCTTACAGTGGGGCTGACTAGAGGTCACACATCCCACATTGGGGCTGACTAGAGGCCACACATCCTACATTGGGGCTGACTAGAGGCCACACATCCTACATTGGGGCTGACTAGAGGCCACACATCTCACATTGGGGCTGACTAGAGGCCACACATCCTACATTGGGGCTGACTAGAGGCCACACATCCCACATTGGGGCTGAGTAGAGACCACACATCCCACATTGGGGCTGAGTAGAGGCCACACATCCCACATTGGGGCTGAGTAGAGGCCACACATCCTACATTGGGGCTGACTAGAGACCACACATCCTACACTGGGGCTGACTAGAGGCC
>CAJHNH020004080.1:0-12500 GCA_905116865.2 Candidula unifasciata | reverse complement strand
CAGGTTCAAGACAAGAGGTGTGTGGGCAGGTTCAAGACCAGAGGTGTGTGGGCAGGTTCAAGACCAGAGGGATGTGGGCGGGTTCAAGACCAGAGGGATGTGGGCGGGTTCAACACCAGAGGGATGTGGGCATGTTCAAGACCAGAAGGGTGTGGGCGGGTTCCAGATTAGAGGGGTGTGGGCTGTCACCTGAGTGTTGTTTCGTAGTTGTCGTCTAGACATATCTGCGCCGTTAGCCCAAAAGATTGAATTTCATCCAGTTTCTCGTTAGTGGCCTTTTTCGATGTGCTGTTTAGGGGCAGTAGCTCTGTGCCTCCCCTAGGGGGCAGTAGCTCTGTGCCTTCCCTAGGGGGCAGTTGCTCTGTGTCTCTCCTAGGGGGCAGTATCTCTGTGTCCCTCCTAGGGGGCAGTAGCTCTGTGTCCCTCCAAGGGGGCAGTGGCTCTGTGCTCCTCCTAGGGGGCAGTAGCTCTGTGCTCCTCCTAGGGGGCAGTGGTTCTGTGCCTCTCCTAGGGGGCAGTGGTTCTGTGCTCCCCTCCTAGGGGGCAGTGGTTCTGTGCCTCTCCTAGGGAGCAGTGGTTCTGTGCCCCTCCTAGGGGCAGTGGTTATGTGCCTCTCCTAGGGGGCAGTGGCTCTGTGTCCCCCTCCTAGGGGGCAGTGGCTCTGTGCTCCTCCTAGGGGGCAGTGGCTCTGTGCCCCTCCTAGGGGGCAGTGGTTCTGTGCTCCTCCTAGGGGGCAGTGGCTCTGTGCTCCTCCTAGGGGGCAGTGGTTCTGTACTCCTCCTAGGGGGCAGTGGCTCTGTGCCCCTCCTAGGGGGCAGTGGTTCTGTGCCTCTCCTAGGGGGCAGTGGTTCTGTACTCCTCCTAGGGGGCAGTGGCTCTGTGCTCCTCCTAGGGGGCAGTGGTTCTGTGCCTCTCCTAGGGGGCAGTGGTTCTGTGCCCCCCTCCTAGGGGGCAGTGGTTCTGTGCCTTCCTCCTAGGGGGCAGTGGTTCTGTGCCCCCCTCCTAGGGGCAGTGGTTCTGTGCCTCTCCTAGGGGGCAGTGGCTCTGTGTCCCCCTCCTAGGGGGCAGTGGCTCTGTGCTCCTCCTAGGGGGCAGTGGCTCTGTGCCCCTCCTAGGGGGCAGTGGTTCTGTGCTCCTCCTAGGGGGCAGTGGTTCTGTGCTCCTCCTAGGGGGCAGTGGTTCTGTACTCCTCCTAGGGGGCAGTGGCTCTGTGCCTCTCCTAGGGGGCAGTGGCTCTGTGCCCCTCCTAGGGGGCAGTGGTTCTGTGCTCCTCCTAGGGGGCAGTGGTTTTGTGCCCCTCCTAGGGGGAAGTGGTTCTGTACTCCTCCTAGGGGGCAGTGGTTCTGTGCCTGCTCCTAGGGGGCACTAGTTCTGTGCCCCCCCCCCTTTTTAGGGGGCAGTGGCCCTGTGCTTCTCCTAGGGGGCAGTAGTTCTGTGCCCCCTCCTAGGGGGCAGTGGTTCTGTGCCCCTCCTAGGGGGTAGTGGCTCTGTGCCCCCTTCTAGAGGGCAGTGGCTCTGTGCCCCCTCCTACCGCACCCGTAAACGGCGCCCTGGAAGCGACACCCGAAACAAACAATAAAGCTACCAAAGTCCAGCAACCCAGGACAGCTTTCCCACACATGAACACCCAAACCTATCCTAAGACCAGAAATGCCAGGCTGGAGAAAAAAAGGAGGTTAGCGGAACAACGAAACCAATCTTCTACCCACAAACTACCTCGACCTGACATAGACCCCGAGGGATATTTGTAGATCCTGTGCACCGGTGCACCTGGTTGCCATTCTCCCCTGGACACCCACTTAATTCTATATTTATATCCAACAGAGAAAGTCTCAGTGTTAAACGGTTATGGCTGTTAGAACAATTATTAACCCTCTGAAACTAAATGTCTGATGGTCGTTGGCTGTACAACAGATGTGTTCCTTTAGACTGTTTTATGTCAGGTGTAAGGATATAAAACCGAACGAAAAGTATATTAGAAGCGTCACAATATAATAACTACAAACAAAACGTGAACGTTGCGGCTATTGAGCCTTCATCAGCGCATATAAATCAATGAGAAACCCGGCAGCGTTACGGCTAGAAATGGCTTGCCGGCAAGATGATCTTCATTCTTCTTCTTCTTCTTCTTCTTTTTCTCCTGCTTCTTCTTCTTCTTCTTCTTCTTCTTCTTCTTCTTCTTCTTCTTCTTCTTCTTCTTCTTCTTCTTCTTCTTCTTCTTCTTCTTCTTATTCTTTTTCTTTTTCTTCTTGCTTCTTCTTCTTTTCTTCTTCTTTCTTCTTCTTCTTCTTCTTCTTCTTCTTCTTCTTCTTCTTCTTCTTCTTCTTCTTCTTCTTCTTCTTCTTCTTCTTCTTCTTCTTCTTCTTCTTTTTCTTCTTCTTCTTCTTCTTCTTCTTCTTCTTCTTCTTCTTCTTCTTCTTCTTCTTCTTCTTCTTCTTCTTCTTCTTCTCTTCTTCTTCTTCTTTTTTCTTCTTCTTCATAATATTTAATATTATTTCACAAATATATTTGTTGCCATTCATTATATAAAGATGATGATGATGATGATGATGATGATGATGATGATGATGATGATGATGATAATGATGATGATGATAGCTACTACATTTAATATAGCGCACAGACAATGCTTTTGTGCCCTTGAGGGACCTCTAGGAAATTATAACGGGCCGGGTCTTTAGGCTGATGGATTGCCTCTACGTGTATCTAAAAGTCCAGCTTTCACGCTGTGCGCGTCGATTCTCCAAGACGTTAGTATCATAACACTGTAGCAATACTGACTTTAGAAGTTGATGATGCAGTGCATCACATGAAGACAGAAAAGGCACCTGGGCCAGACAACATTACATTGGAAGGAATTGAAACTTTGGGGTATTCTGGAATTGAAATGATAACAAAACTGTTAAATGAAATTTTTAATAGTGGGTACATTCCTAATACACCCGTGTCACCGGGGCCCTCACGGAAAGCAAATAATAGTGACACTGCACCCTACCAGGCATGTCGTAAGAGATAGATACGGTGGTGATAGAAAGTGAGACAATGAGCCTCAGTTTGAATAATGGAAAGACAGAAGTAATGGTGGATTCCAAGAAAAGAAATTTAAATATCTAGGCACATGGATAACATCCGATGAAAAGATGTATCACAGAGATAACAACAAAAAATACTATAGGACAGCCTAAAACTGCATTTTTACAAAATTAAGAACATTTTGTGAAATAAATCCGTGTCATTGGGGGTAAGTATACGAATTCTCGCATGCTATATAGAGCCAGTTTAAACATACGCTGGACAATTAATATAATAATATTAATAAACAAGCCGAACAATATCTTGAGCCTCAGAGATGTCGTTTTACAGAAGAATCCTTACAATTCCTTTGACAGCTAAGAAGAGCAACCAGAATGTTTTGAAAGAGACGAATGCTCGAAGACAACTTTTTACAAACATCAGAAAGAGACAGCCATAATTGTTTGGTCATGTTATGGGAAGAGGGAAAAGGGAACATGTTGTGACCTCTGGAAAGATCTGTGGACAGAGGAAGACAGCAGGAGAAGATTCTTGATAGCCTTTGTCATGGCATGGAGGGGTGTCAGCACAAGAACCGATACATGCAGTTGCGGATCGCGGGTTGTGGAGAGGTATGATCGCCCACACCAGTTTTTAAGTCACTTGATGATGACGAAGTATCGTATTAGGTTTGATTGCGACAGGAAACCAGTGAATGCCAGAGTGAACATGCTCTGTGACATTGCCAGATAGACTCACACAGATGAATGAACAACCATTTGACTGGTGCCAACTTGTACCCAAGTGTACGTGCTCACGTGTGCCCGGCCGTGAGGCAAC
The DNA here is from genome assembly GCA_905116865.2 of Candidula unifasciata. Lineage (NCBI taxonomy): Eukaryota > Metazoa > Mollusca > Gastropoda > Stylommatophora > Geomitridae > Candidula > Candidula unifasciata. Next base: position 8,648 of record CAJHNH020004080.1, on the reverse strand, counting down.
TCGCTGTGAGCTCTTGTAAGCGCGCAGCGCACGGCTCGCCGCAGCCAGACGGGGCCGCAACCACACTGCACCGGAAAGCATGATGTCATGACCGGATTGTTTGCTCCTTCATGCAGTTGCCAGTTTTTCACACATTCAGCAACCTTCCTTTATTTTTTTTTCTGTATGTCTTTCTTTCTTTCATTCAGTTCTCCCTTTCTTTTCCCCACGACTTCTTTTCTTCTTCCTTCCTTTTTTCCTTTTCTTCTTCTTCTTCTTCTTCTTCTTCTTCTTCTTCTTCTTCTTCTTCTTCTTCTTCTTCTTCTTCTTCTTCTGCTTCTTCTTCTTCTTCTTCTTCTTCTTCTTCTTCTTCTTCTTTTCTTCTTCTTCTTCTTCTTCTTCTCTTCTTCTTCTTTTTCTTTTTTCTTCTTCTTCTTCTTCTTCTTTCTTCTTCTTCTTCTTCTTCTTCTTCTTCTTCTTCTTCTTCTTCTTCTTCTTCTTCTTCTTCTTCTTCTTCTTCTTCTTCTTCTTCTTCTTCTTCTTCTTCTTCTTTTCTTCTTTTTATTGTTTTTATTATTAATATTGTTATTATTATTATTATTTTTATTAATAGTATTATTATTATTATTATTATTATTATTATTATTATTATTATTATTATTCATCTCTTTCTCCTGCGCTTTAAATGGCTATTGAGCAAAAGACTATCAACAGCTCCCGTACGTATGTGTCTGGCTTCTTTGTTAAGTTGAATCTCATATGACATATGCTTGTTTCTCAATGAGTGTTTAGATAATAACTGCCTTTCTTCGAATGACCTTTAACCTGTGACTGGACACATAGATACTTACAGAGGTACTCATGTCATATGGATAAATAAAACTTCGACCTTCCCAGTGTCTTCAGCTGGTAGTCACTTTGTATGTGTCAATGAATCCAACAGCAGCCCAGGCAGCAGGTAGTATTGACAAGGTGTCAATGAATCCAACAGCAGCCCAGGCAGCAGGTAGTATTGACAAGGTGTCAATGAATCCAACAACAGCCCAGGCAGCAGGTAGTATTGACAAGGTGTCAATGAATCCAACAACAGTCCAGGCAGCAGGTAGTATTGACAAGGTGTCAATGAATCCAACAACAGTCCAGGCAGCAGGTAGTATTGACAAGGTGTCAATGAATCCAACAACAGTCCAGGCAGCAGGTAGTATTGACAAGGTGTCAATGAATCCAACAACAGTCCAGGCAGCAGGTAGTATTGACAAGGTGTCAATGAATCCAACAACAGCCCAGGCAGCAGGTAGTATTGACAAGGTGTCAATGAATCCAACAACAGCCCAGGCAGCAGGTAGTATTGACAAGGTGTCAATGAATCCAACAACAGCCCAGGCAGCAGGTAGTATTGACAAGGTGTCAATAAATCCAACAACAGCCCAGGCAGCAGGTAGTATTGACAAGATTTTCCAGATATTTCTGTTTGTACCTTCGTCCTTAATTAACATGGCTACTGGCAGTTACAGTTGTAGCCTTGTTGTAGTCAGGCCACAATCACAGCTAGGGCAAGGAATCTGGAAGGAGAGGCGGGTGGCGTGGGAGAAGGGGGAGAAAGAATGGAGAGAAAAACAGAGAGAGAGAAAGAATGGAGAGAGAAACACAGGGAGAGAGAGAGAGAGAGAGAGAGAGAGAGAGAGAGGAGAGAGAGAGAGAGAGATAGAGAGACAAAAGTGTGCAGCTTTGTTGCTAGACAGCTGACAGTTAAAGGTCGGAGGAGGCTAGGAGATGCTTGTCACAACTGGAAGTATAGGCGATAGATTGGACGAAACAGAACAACCTAAATCGCTTTACAGCTATGTTACTAATTTAAGACTGTACAAGGGCTAAGATTGAACTCCTCACAAAAAAGACGAAACAGAACAACCTAAATCGCTTTACAGCTATGTTACTAATTTAAGACTGTACAAGGGCTAAGATTGAACTCCTCACAAAAAAGTGGACCAAAGTTGGTTTAAAATAAGAAGGAAGGGCAAATATTTGAGCAAGGAATTCGTTACATAAAACGTTACAGTTGACGATATACAAGGTCCTGTCCTAATGCTGTTGACGACATTAGGTGTTCACGGTGTGACGTCATAGTGTAGCCGAGTGTAAATATTCTCGACACGATTTCTGCTTCCCCACACAGTCAACTATCACAGGGCACTTTCAGCTCAGTCAACTATCATAGGGCACTTTCAGCCCAGTCAACTATCATGGTCCACTTTCTCCTCAGTCAACTATCATGGGGCACTTTCAGCTCAGTCAACTATCATGGGCCACTTTCAGCTCAGTCAACTATCATGGGGCACTTTCAGCTAAGTCAACTATCATGGGGCACTTTCAGCTCAGTCAAATATCATGGGGCACTTTCAGCTCAGTCAACTATCATGGGGCACTTTCAGCTCAGTCAACTATCATGGGGCACTTTCAGCTCAGTCAACTATCATGGGGCACTTTCCCCTCAGTCAACTATCATGGGGCACTTTCCAACAGATCTAACGATCATAATACACTTTCCCACATACGTCATCCCCTGTGGCGCCCTTCCACACACATCTCACCCTCGTAGCGCACTCCCAGTCACATTTCACCCCCCCCCCCCTCGCGCACTGCGACACACATTTCACTCGCGTAGGGCACTGCCACACACACTTTACTCCCGTAACGCACTGCCACACACACTTTACTCCCGTAACGCACTGCCACACACACTTCACTCCCGTAGGGCACTGCCACACACACTTCACTCCCGTAGTGCACTGCCACACACAATTTACTCTCTTAACGCACTGCCGCACACACTTCACTCCCGTAGTGCACTGCCACACACACTTCACTCCCGTAGGGCACTGCCACACACAATTCACTCCCGCAGTGCACTGCCACACACACTTCACTCCCATAGTGCATTGCCACACACACTTTACTCCCGTAGTGCACTGCCATGCACACTTCACTCCCGTAGTTCACTGCCACAGACACTTCACTCCCGTAGTGCACTGCCACACACACTTCACTCCCATAGTGCACTGCCACACACACTTCACTCCCGTAGCGCACTGTCACACACACTTCACTTCGTAGTGCACTGTCACACACACTTCACTTCGTAGTGCACTGCCACACACACTTCACTCCCGTAGTGCACTGCCACACACACTTCACTCCCGTAGTGCACTGCCACACACACTTCACTCCCATAGTGCACTGCCACACACACTTCACTTCCATAGTGCACTGCCACACACACTTCACTCCCATAGTGCACTGCCACACACACTTCACTCCCATAGTGCACTGCCATGCACACTTCACTCCCGTAGTTCACTGCCACAGACACTTCACTTCGTAGTTCACTGCCAGAGACACTTCACTTCGTAGTTCACTGCCAGAGACACTTCACTTCGTAGTGCACTGCCACACACACTTCACTTCGTAGTGCACTGCCACACACACTTCACGCCCGTAGTGCACTGCCACATACACTTCACTCCCGTAGAGCACTGCCACATACACTTCACTCCCGTAGAGCACTGCCACACACACACATCACTCCTGTAGTGCACTGCCACACACACTTCACTCCTGTAGTGCACTGCCACATACACTTCACTCCCGTAGCGCACTGCCACACACACTTCATTCCCGTAGTGCACTGCCACACACACTTCACTCCCGTAGAGCACTGCCACACACACATCACTCCTGTAGCGCACTGTCACACACACTTCACTCCTGTAGTGCACTGCCACACACACTTCACTCCCGTAGCGCCCTGTCACATACACTTCATTCCCGTAGTGCACTGTCACACACACTTCATTCCCGTAGCGCACTGTCACACACACCTCACTCCCGTAGAGCACTGCCACACACACTTCATTCCCGTAGCGCACTGTCACACACACCTCACTCCCGTAGAGCACTGCCACACACACATCACTCCTGTAGTGCACTCCCACACACACACACACTTCACTTCCGTAGTGCACTGCCACACACACTTCACTCCCGTAGTGCACTGCCACACACACTTCACTCCCGTAGTGCACTGCCACACACACTTCACTCTAGTAGCACACTGCCACACATACTTCACCACAGTAGCGCACTGCCACACACACCACACTCCGGTAGCAGACTACGACACATACCTCACCACCATATGGCACTGCCACACATACCTCACCACCATAGCGCACTGCCACACATACCTCACCACCATAGCGCACTGCCACACATACCTCACCACCATAGCGCACTGCCACACATACCTCACCCCCATAGCGCACTGCCACACATACCTCACTACCATAGCGCACTGCCACACATACCTCACCACCATAGCGCACTGCCAAACATACCTCACCACCATAGCGCACTGCCAAACATACCTCACCACCATAGCGCACTGCCAAACATACCTCACCCCCATAGCGCACTGCCACACATACCTCACCCCCATAGCGCACTGCCACACATACCTCACCACCATAGCGCACTGCCAAACATACCTCACCACCATAGCGCACTGCCACACATACCTTACCTCTTTGGCGCACTCCCACATACACTTGACCATCAAGGCTAATGTCACTACTAACTCCCATGGTGTACTTAGCCATGGTAATACTCTGCGCAGCACCCCCAGCCTCCACCAGGCACCGACTGCCTTTTATTTCCAAATATGTTCTTTTGGGAGCCACCGTTGTCTAGGGGCCAGAAGCTTGCGTGTAGATCCAAAGGTTGTGGGTTTTGGGTCCCGACAGTGTTGGGCCTTTTGAAAAAATGACCTCGTCTCTCAAGTCGACCCAGCCTTAAATGAGTACCAGACAAAGTCCTGGGAAGTAAAGGCAGACGATATGATTTTGACCACATCACCCACATGTGACGATCGGTCAATAAAATTTAGGTCTAGCCCTATATGCCCAATACCCCTGAAGGCGTGGGAAAGGGTAGTTGACTTTGCCGGAAGTTCTTGTTTTTCTGAGTCACCAGAAGCTCATTATTACTTCTTGTTTCCATGAGATTTATCTCTGGGCTTTTTCCCCCGCCATTCTTTCTGATCGACTTTCTGATCGACTTTCTGATCGACTTTCTGATCGACTTTCTGATCGACTTTCTGATCGACTTTTTGATCGACTTTCTGATCGACTTTCTGATCGACTCTCTGATCGACTTTCTGATCGACTCTCTGATCGACTTTCTGATCGACTTTCTGATCGATTTTCTGATCGACTTTCTGATCGACTCTCTAATCGACTTTCTGATCGACTTTATGCTTTCTGATCAACTTTCTGATCGACTTTCTGGTCGACTTTCTGATCGATTTTTTGGTCTAGTGTTTCTATATGTCTTTCTATCTTTTCTCGGTTTTTCCAAACATGTCAATTTGTCTTTCTGACTCTTTCTGTTGCACTTAATTTCCACAGGCTGTTGTATGCTCCACATTTCCTCTCCATGTCCATGTTAACCAGCAACGATGTACATAAGTCAATCATGACCGATCAACCAGTAACGATGTACGGAAGTCAATCATTACCGATCAACTAGCAACGATGTAGGGAAGTCAATCATGACCAGTCAGCCAGCAACCATGTAGGGAAGTCAATCATGACCAGTCAACCAGCAACAATGTAGGGAAGTCAATCATGACCAGTCAGCCAGCAACGATGTAGGGAAGTCAATAATGACCAGTCAACCAGCAATGATGTAGGGAAGTCAATCATGACCAGTCAACAAGCAACGATGTAGGGAAGTCAATAATGACTAGTCAGTCAGCAATAATGTAGGGAAGTCAATTATCACCAGTCAGCCAGCAACGATGTAGGGAAGTCAATCATGACCAGTCAACATGCAACTATGTAGGGAAGTCAATAATGACCAGTCAGCCAGCAACGATGTAGGGAAGTCAATCATGACCAGTCAACATGCAACGATGTAGTGAAGTCAATCACGACCAGTCAACAAGCAACGATGTAGTGAAGTCAATCCTGACCAGTCAACATGCAACGATGTAGGGAAGTCAATCATGACCAGTCAACATGCAACGATGTAGGGAAGTCAATCATGACCAGTCAGCCAGCAACGGTGTAGGTAAGTCAATAATGACCAGTCAGCCAGCAACGATGTAGGGAAGTCAATCACGACCAGTCAACAAGCAACGATGTAGTGAAGTCAATCATGACCAGTCAACAAGCAACGATGTAGGGAAGTAAATCATGACCAGTCAACATGCAACTATGTAGGGAAGTCAATCATGACCAGTCAACAAGCAACGATGTAGGAAAGTCAATCATGACCAGTCAGCCAGCAACGATGTAGTGAAGTCAATAATGACCAGTCAACAAGCAACGATGTAGGGAAGTCAATCATGACCAGTCAACATGCAACGATGTAGGGAAGTCAATCATGACCAGTCAACATGCAACGATGTAGGGAAGTCAATCATGACCAGTCAGCCAGCAACGATGTAGGGAAGTCAATCATGACCAGTCAGCCAGCAACGATGAACGGAAGTCAGTTATGGCCAATCAGTCAGCAACGATGTACAGAAGTCAATCATGACCAGTCAGCCAGCAACGATGTAGGAAAGTCAATCATGGCCAATCAGTCAGCAACGATGTACAGAAGTCAATCATGACCAGTCAGCCAAGGACTGAACAATTATATGGAAGCTGATTAAATTCTTCTACTTCTTTGCACACCGGGCGGACCGAAACTGAGCAAACATCGGCCCGCAGGAAAAGGGGAGCGGCCTTTTACGCCTTTTATAATGGAGAGCGGGTGTTAAGGAGGCCTCAAGGGACTTTAGCCTTGTTGCACTGTGAATAAATAATAATAATAATAATAATAATAATAATAATAATAATAATAATAAAGTCTTGACATAAAATAAATTTAATAATAATTTTTTTAAACTAATAAATTTAAAAAAAATACAAAGAAAGATCGTGGAAGGGGCAAATCAGAAAGGTCATGGGAATGAAGGAAGAAGACATTGCAGAAAGGACGGAAGCTGAGATTCTGAGAAAAAAAGAAGAAAAAACACGCTAAATACATAAACATGATGGCAATAAGGGTCCTGAAAAGCCATAATGTAGTTGTGCAAGACTTTTCTTAAAGAGGGCGGGTCTTGCTAGTCACACTCGCCATCGCTATGGGCTGTGAGTCCTATGCCTCTCCATAGCTCACTATAACACTCTCGTCTGGAAAGACGGAAAGGTGCCAACAATAGAAAGAGGACTACTGTGGGTAGCACGGGGTCCGCTCAATTCACCTTAACACTGGGGGGGGGGGGTGGGAGCTCAATAACTGTTTGGGGGCAGGAGCCAAAAGCCAGACTACTTTAAGAAGACACACACACACACACACACACACACACACACACACACACACAAAGCAGAATTCCTTTCTGTAGACTAAACTGTATATTCTTCAACGGTCAGATGTTCTGAAGACCGCTTCTTCACTGGAATACTAATCCAGTCTATAGCCTCAGTATTGACTTACTGGAAACACCGACTGCCCTCTCCGGGCCTGGCTGGGAACCATCGAGTGCAGATCTCACTGGAATCCCAAAAGGTCAACTAGTGACCCTCATGGCGCGCAGTCGGTGCAGTTTACCACCCCGCACTCTGGTTCTGGTGGTTCCCTGATCACATGCACCCAGCGCGGGTCCTACATGACTGTGTTTGATGCGGGTGCCCACAAGTGCGGTTGAGTTCAATGTTTCCAGTGAGTTCTCTATCCATCATCCTCAGGTTAACCTGAGCTGAGTCAAGATCGACATCACAGAAAGTCAGGGCATGTCACACATGCGACTCCGGTCACACATGACTCAGCAGCCAGCCATAGAATGTTAACCACCAATGGTGGCAGCACCAGAAATTATTGTTTCCCCATGTGTCTTACCTCGGGGGAGGCTGCGTGTGTCGGTCCAATTCTGTCAACGCTTTGTTACGTTAATGGAAATCACTTTTCTCAAATAGTTTCCGTCATCTTTATCGTACTTTTTTTTAAAGCGAAAGTTTCCAGTTCATATCATCATGTGTCGGGGTCTGTGAAGCGTTAGGATGAGGGTTTCGCCACATCTTGCAGATTCACAAGAATCAGGATCAGTTCAATGGTTTGGTCTCGTTTCATTATTATTTTTGTAGGCTTGTGGCTAAAATCGATGCAAACGCTTCGAATGCCCGGGGTTTCCGGTTCGATCCCCGCGGGGCATGCGCCTGCGGGTTTCGATAATGGTATCAAGAAAGCGACCGTCCAGAAGCAAAGCAAAATATGACTAAATTTGCCCTAGAAAACCACCAAACCAGGGGGTTGGGGTTGCGCAAGTCCTGTAAGGGTCACAAAATAACCTTTTATTATTATTAAAGGCCCCAACCGTTCTAGCGTAATATTGCCCCGTGTTTCCCCCCCCTCTAAGGGCTGATGTAAAACAACATTCCCCCCTTTTCTCACCCTTTTATTTGCTGCTGAATTTTTACGTTTTATTTCCCGTTCGATTTCGTAAGTGATCTTTAACCCCCTTTTAAAAATCCCGATACTTTAAAAAGCAGTCTGGATATTTCATATTTATCTGTCCCCCACAAATTTTTTACCATTTTATCTTTTCCACGATATTTATCTACCCT